>JAMZEH010000018.1:11157500-11217500 GCA_024699665.1 Ostrea denselamellosa
GTAAAAGGTGAAGGATGTAGTATCGCTTAATACGAAAACCATGTAGGCAAAATACAGATCGAACCGTAGGGCCTAGGACCGTATACACATGCCAAGTGGAGTATGCATACTGTTTTGTCAAGGTAAAGGTCAAGGCTGTAATATCATTTAGTAGAAATACCTTGTAGACAGAATACAGACTGAAGAGTATGGGCTAAGACTGTCAAACGTGGTACATATACTTTTCTTTTTTCAAGTTTAAAAGGTCAAGTATAGCTAATAAACTTCCAAGTTATACTTTATGGAAGAGATGTCCTACAAAAAAGTGGTGACTTGCTTCTACAAAAATAGTACTAATGAATTATTACACTAAGAACAGTCTAACGTATTTACCAATATATGTTGTGTTTCATCAAAATCGATGGGAGTATTATGCCACGTTGATGTTGTTCTCGTTAAAACTTATAAGTGTTTACGAGACTTCAAATTATATTTCGTCATAACAAGAGGTCCATGGGCCACATCGCTCACCTGAGTGACATTGACCCATAGTAAAGATCTTGCCTATATACGTATGTAAAACTTTGATCCCTATTGTGGCTCCATCCTACCCCAGGGAATATCGAATTTGAATTTAGTAAACTTGAATCTGCCTTATGTCAGAAAGCTACCATGTTAATTTGAATTTTTGTGGTTCAGTGGTTCTTAAGATTTTTAAAGATTTTTTCCTATATGTTCACATGCAAAAATTTGATCCCCTATTGTCGCCCCGCCGTGCCCCTCCCCGGACCTTTATTTTAACAAACTTGAGTCTGCACTGTGTCAGGAATCTTCTAAATGTGAACTTTTCAGTAATTCTTAAAAAGAAGATTTTAAATGATTCCATCCTATTTTTGCATTGTTGTGATTATTTCTCCTTTGAAGGAAGCATGACACTTCATTTAAACAAACTTGAATCCTCTTCACCCAAGGGTGATGTGTACCAAGTTTTATTGAAATTGGCGTTCTGAAGCAGAAGATGTTTAGTATATTTTCGCATGTAACGTTTATGCCATTTTGTGGCCCCCATCATAGCAAGGTTGAATTTGAAATATGTCAAGACGCTTTCGCATAATTTGAACTTTTCTGGACCAGAGGTTCTTGAGAAGATTTTTAAATGAGTTCACCCTAATTTTGCAATGTGTGATTATCTCCCCTATGAAGGAGATTTGGCCCTTCAGTTGAACGAACTTGAATTTACCGGTCACTGTAGCTTAGTGGTTAGAGCGTTCGCGTCGTAACCGGGAGGTCGTGAGTTCGAGCCCCGCTCGTATCATGGCCGCGTCAAACCTAAGACGTAAATATAGATAGTGGTTGCTTCTTTGTCAAACACTCTTCATTTACAAGAGAGAATAACGGGTCTTTCGGATATGACCTTAAAAACAGAGGTCCCGTGTCACGGTAGGCGTTGGCACGTAGTACCCTCAATGTTACAGTCCTGAGCTCTAAAAGTAGGTCTAAATTTGTGATACTTCACCTACAGATGGTGACGTCTCAATATGAGTGAAAAATATTCATTTATTCATCATCATATTCATATAAAGAATATTTTAGATTTGTCAATGCATATATGCTTTTTCGTTATTATCTCCACTTGGAGAAGAGTGTTAGCCTTCATTTGAACAGACGTGAATCCCCTTTAACCAAAGGATGATGTGTGCCAAGTTTTAGTTGAAACTGTCCCAGTGGTTCTGGAGATGACGAAAATGTGAAAAGTTTACAGACGGACGAACGACGGACAACGGGTGATGAGAATAGGTCACTTAAGCTTTCAGCTCAGATGAGCTAAAACAAAACATGAACAAATGGCGGCAGGCGCAATATCTATTTCAGGACTTCTTCCATCTTAGCAATTTCCTGACAACCCCTTTCCCAATTCTTACATAGGAATATTATTGGCATTTTTGGATCAATACCCCTTTTTAATCAACTAAGAAATATATCATTTACAGAGCGTGGACTTACTCTGAGGTTTGAATAGTTTAAGCCACTGAAAACGGAATATTGAGCTCAAGAAACAATATATGTTCTGTGGTGTTTTTGTTTTTGCTTTTTCTTTATTAGACATCCAAAATCTTGTAACCAGTATCAATTTTTTAATTTCTTTTTTATCCAATATTTCATAAAAAGCTCAATTGATACACGTACCTTCAAAATACAGGGAAGCTGTAACGTTATTTTATTTTGTTACGTTTGTAATATATCTCATTATCAGCAAATTAGAAACCTCGGAAGTATTCAAATATCAAAATTATTGTAATGATGTGCAATATGTTTTTAACTAGGCGTAGCAGTCAACGCAAACAATAAAAATGAAATTATTATCCTCTATTTTCGCTTTTTTTTTCCAAGTCGAAAACAAAGCTTGATATTAAAACATCACTGAATATGCCTTGAGCATCAAATGTCTACAGAATATAGATAATAATGATAATTTTGAAAACTGCGAGAAAAATTTTGCACAATTGAACATTAGGAGCAGATTAAATCTACTTAAAGTAATGACAGGGTATCATTATATGTATGGCCGCTGTTATATTTTACACTTTATCATTTATATTACAGGGTCACCATGCACAGGGACAAATGATTGTTCACCTCAGTGGACATCATTAACATCCACGTGTACACCCACTGGTAACAAAGTCAACTTTGTTGACTCTCTCTCTCTCTCTCTCTCTCTCTCTCTCTCTGACCTATCGTGGTACATCATTGCTTACAGCGTTTTCTTTTAGCCCCGCTTGCGTCATGGATGTAACAGCCTAAGAGGTAGACATAGGTAGCTATTGCTAAACGGTCGATGGACAGAGGTCGTTTACATAAGACCTTAACAACGGAGATCTCGTATTGCGTTAAAGTTCTATGGTCCTGAACGCTGAGCATTTATTGTTTTAAAATCTATAGTACTTCATCTGCGGCTGGTGAAGTTTCAATCTGTGCGAGAAATTATCGAAAGGACGTAAATAAACTGACTATCTCTCGCTATCTTTCTCCAGTCTGTCTGCTTTTGTTTATGATAGATGTGTACTTCGTATGGTTATTGTATATCTATTGATACTTGTTCTCCTGGCAGACTGTCCCATCCCGGGAGATATCGCCAATGCCTACAAAATTTACGATGGAGTGACTAATGGGAGCACAGCAATGTATAGCTGCAGACCTGGATACACCGAAAGTTCCTATGACGTGGTGATACGCTGTGAGCAAGGAACGTGGTCAATAACTACAATGTTCTGCAAAGGTATATTACCAACATGATAATCACGCATGTATAGAATGTTGAATTTTCTGGAAAGTTTTCAGTATCCGGGTATAGCTATATGATGGAGAAAGTCAAACCCTACACTAATTAATTTAATCTAATTAAACTATTTAATGCATTTGGGAAGTTGGATATCCAGGAAAAGCCATTGAAAACATTCTTCTCGAGAAATAGTGACTAAATTTGTTCAAACTATATTTAACATGTAAACATTCACGTGTAGTAAAAATTTGATTGGTGGAGCTATAAAATCAAGCGCGAAAGCGAGGCCGCGATAAAAGCCTTAATGGAGTCTTTATTTGTCTAAAACGAAAAGAAACTTTAAATGCCATCTTCTTAAGAAACAGATATGTCTACAGTTTGTCAAATTACATGCAGATATCCTCATGAATTCACAAAATGTATCCTGAGAGACTGACGAAATTACAACGGGACGTTAAACTGGGTGTGTGATTTACGAAACGTGTTTTGCTTTGAAGCACGTCCAGAGCTGGAGTCGAGCAAATTTAATTCTTTATGATATCTCTATAACGTCCCCTCTACAATACAAAATATCTCTATAACTTTCCCTTTACAATAAACTATGCACACCTCAATATTCGTTCTACAGTATAATACACACCTAAATGTTCTTTCTATAATACAATACACACCTTAACGTTCGTTCTATAGCACAATGCACCCTTCAATGTTCGTTTTATAATACAATACACACCTTAATCGTCGTTCTATAATATAATACACATCTTAACATCCGTTCTATAATACAATTCACACCTCAATGTTCGTTCTGTAGTAGAATGCACAGCGGATGAATATGAGTTACCGTACCTATACTGGATCCCCAAACTCCACGAAACCCCTTAAAACGAAGATACATTGCTGGATCCAGTAAATGTTCCACCTCTATCTTAGCTCCATACGAAAATATTAACTGCTGTGAAGGAATAACTTCAAACGTACTGTGCCACTACATATATCAGAAGTAGTGTAGATCAAATGCGGATTCTACAAAAATCTAAAGAACCTTTAGTGAATTTGAAATCACTAAAGTTTTCTCAAATTCACAACATTAAAACGTATGGTTTTACAACTCTTTACACGACCATAACTCATGATAAATTAAAAGTTAGACTTTTTGACAACATAGATAGTTGCTTCGTGAACAAACATGTTAAAAGGAAATATTCATATCTTGTGATCGTCATCCCAAACAATTTGTTTGATAAACACCACTCTGACACCACGCACAAGTGCTCTGAAGTTGATATTAAAAAGATGCTAGAGTTCGTCATTGATAATATTTTCATAGTCTTTGGTGATCTGGTCTTCCAACAGTCTGTTTGAATTCCCATGGGCAAGAATTATGTTCGTTTGTTAGCTGACCTATTTTTATATTCTTATGAAGCATAATTCATTCAAAAGCTTCGCTTCTGCATGAGAAGAAAAAAACATCTTTCTATGGCTTTCAATTCGACATTTGGATATATCGACGACGTTTTCTCTATTAAAAATGATCATTTTCATTCATATGTCGATTCGATATACCCCATTCAAATTGAATTGAAAGACACCACAGAGTCTTCCACTTCTGCTTCGTACTTAGATATTTTACTGAAAATACATGCCTAACTAACAATTCAACTTTTTGACAAACGGGATGATTTTAATTTCTCCATCGTCAACTTCCCTTATTTATGTGACAATATTCCATCATCACCTGCATATGGTGTTTATATCTTCCAACCTATTTGATATGCAAAAGCTTGTTCTGCTTAGTAGTTTTTAAATCGTGAGGAATACTAACAAAGAAGCTGATGTTACAGGGGTTTGTGCAGTCTCGTCTAAAGTTAACATTTCGCAAATCACATGGTCGTTGTAATGATCAAGTTTGCTTGCACAACTTGCCATTAAATCAAATGGTGTCTGATGTGTTTCATACCAATTGTTAGGCCGTTCTTGGCACATTGATTCTGACTACGGATTGCTCCGTTTACCTGATAGGAATATATCGAATGGCGAAGTAAACAATGTGTAAATCGTAATCATAAATCAAAAAGACATATACAAGTTCGAGTGTAGGGCAACACGGACCTCCGACAAAGCGAAGGTAGGATCAGGTGCCATGGAGGAGTAATCAAACTCTGCCGACCGGTCACACCCGCCGTGAGCCCTTAGTCAAAATTAGGTAAACGGGATTATCCGTAGTCAAAGTTAGTATGAAAAATGACAGTCTAACAAAGGGTATGAAACAAATCATTCAACATATGTCCCAGAGACACTTTGTAACCGTAAACAAGGTCATTATAGCGACCGTAAAAATTGCGAAATGGTGACTTCAAACGAGATTTGTTATAACCCTGCAACGTCAACTGTTTTGTCAGTAGTTTACCCCGTTTTAAAAAATTCTCATACGCATAGCATTCTCTCGCGTATCGAATCAACTGGGAGATATACACACCATAAGCAGGTGCAAGTTGTATATTACTACATAGTTATGGAAAGTTGATGATTGCAAAGTTGATGTCATCACGCTTGTCATATAATGTAGTTGTCAGTCTACCATTAGAGTCAATATTAAGTAAAATATCCAAATATGAAGCAGACACGTCAGATTCTGTAGTGTCCTTTATTTCGAGTTCATCGGGATATATCAAATGGACATAATTATGAAAATTATGATTGTTGATTGATAAGACATCATTGATATATCTATATGTATGGTTGAAGGACACGGCAAGTTTTTTTTGTTTTTATTCTGTAACAGTTTCTGAACAAATTCCGCTTTATAAGAATATAAAAATAAGTCTGCCAATAAGGGAGCACAATTAGTGCCCATGGATTTGCCAATGGATTGTTGGAAGACTTGATTTCCAAACATTACGTAAATGTTATCTACAAGAAAGCAAAGCATACCCTTAATGTCTGCTTCAGAGTACTTGTGCGGGCTATCGGAGTGGTGTCTAACAAAATATGTACCTTGTTTTCAAATGACTAGAAATTTTTATTTACTAGTGCCATTTTTTTGTTGAAAAAGCAATTATCTAGTATCTGAAAAAGTCAAGATTTTCATTTATCCTGAGGAATTGTTGTATAAAGTGTGGAGAAATACGTTTTGATGCTTTCAATTTTAGAAAAATCCTGAGATTTTAGATTTTCCAAATGTTCCTTAGAGTTTTTGAGAATTCACATCTGATTGACACCACTTCTGGGTTATGTAGTGGAACAGTATCTCTGAAGGGACTCTTTAATAGCTGTTAGCAGTTTAGTTAGTAATAAAGATAAAGGCTTGGTAGAGCACTTACTGGAAGCAGTAATGTATCTTTGTTTGTAAGGATTTTTATGTAATTTCGGAATCCAATAAAGGTATGGTAATTCAAACTGATCCTGATTCTTAGGAATGTCAAAAGTATTTAAAACTGAAAGATGATTATGAAGAATTTCATCCTTTGTAAGATTGTGTCGAGTATAAGTAGGATTCCCAGATGTTGAAGTAAATCCCAGTTCATTTATAATAGTAACTTTTACAAACAAAGACAATGTTGTTACTTGCTTTATCCGCTGGTACTAGCATAAAGTTTTCATTTAGTCTACGTAACTCATTCGTCACTTCTGCTTTCTTAAAAACAGAAGGATAGAAAGTGCGCATTTTCCCAATCAAATGGTGAATGCGATATTTTAACAATTTTCGAATACTTTTGATCCACTCAGGCAAAGTGTCAAGTTCCTCTCCTTCAGATTTCATCTAACGTCTGGCATATAGGGATCGGATGTGAACAGTCAACTAGGGATGCTTACTCCTCCTAAGCACCTGATCCTACCTCTGGTACGACCAGGGGTCCGTGTTTCCCCATCTCTATGATTTGTATTTTCTATAGAAATTACGCGATTGAATACTGTTAATTATCGTGACCTTTTCACCTTAATATTCGCCCTGTAGTACAATACACACCTCAGTGTTCGTTCAATAGTACAAGACACACCTTATTGTTCGTTTTATAGTACAATACACACCTCAACAGTTCTGTAGTGCAATACACACCTCAGTGTTCGTTCAATAATACAATACACACCTTAATATTCCTTCTATATTCAATACACACTTTAATATCCGCTCTATGTGCAAATGCACACTTTAATGTCCGTTCTATAATACAGTACACACCTCAATGATCCTTCTATGGTACAATGCACTCTTCAATATGCATTCTCTAGTACAACACACGTCTCAATGGTTTTATACTAAAATACAAATCTCAATGGTTCTATTGTACAATACACATCCTAATTGTTATACAGTACAATACATATCTTAATGGTTCTATAGTACAATACACGTCTCAATGGTTATATAGTACAATACCCGTCTTAATGGTTCTATAGTACAAATATACATTTTAATGGTTATATAGTACAATATACATCTTAATGGTTCTATAGTACAATACACGTCTCAATGGTTCTACAGTACATGCACAATTACACACCTCAATGTTCATTCTATTGTACAATACACACCTCAATGTTCACTCTATTGTACAATACACACCTCAATGTTCATTCTATTGTACAATACACTCCTCAATGTTCATTCTATTATACAATACACACCTTTATAACAGTCCATTTACAGTACATTGCAGATCTCTACAAATTACTTTATAATAGTATTGTACTTTTATACACCTCTTTTTTTACAGTTGTATGCCCACAACCTCCCGCCATTGCCAATGCCTCAGTTTCTATCCAGAATAATGTTGCCAAATATTACTGTTTAGCAGGCTTCTTCGCCATGGAGAACACAGATGACATCATCACCTGTATCAGCAATGTGTGGCCAGCTACTGATTTTGAATGTATTCGTAAGTATGTAAGACCAGTGATCAATCACTAGTGTTCCCGTTTATCAATATACATCTTCTTAAGCAAATTGTGTGTCACCAGGTCACACGCCTACCTCAATATATTGAAATATTTGTACATGCATACACCATTTTTGTCTTTGTGATTAACAAAACTTCAATCTAATGCAGTTATTTATAAATCTGTTTTGATTACCCATTATTACACAAATGGGATGTCTTCAGATGTGGGCTCAATCTGTATCTGTACTTGTATCTGCATCTGTACCTGTATCTGTACCTGTATCTGTACCAGTATCTGTACCTGTATCTGTATCTGTACCTGTATCTCTTCCTTTACCTGTATCTGTTCCAGTATCTGTACCTGTATCTGTATATTTACTTGTATCTGTATCTGTACCTGTATCTGCTCCTGTACCTGTACCTGTATCTCTACCTGTATCTCTATCAGTACCTCTATCTGTACCTGTACCTGTATCTGTACCTGTTTCTGTATATTTACCTGTACCTGTATCTGTATCTGTACCTGTATCTGTATATTTACCTGTATCTGTATATTTACCTGTATCTGTATCTGTACCTGTATCTGTATCTGTACCTGTATCTGTATCTGTACCTGTATCTGTATATTTACCTGTATCTGTATATTTACCTGTATCTGTATCTGTACCTGTATCTGTATCTGTACCTGTATCTGTATCTGTACCTGTATCTGTATCTGTACCTGTATCTGTATATTTACCTGTATCTGTATCTGTACCTGTATCTGTAT
Source organism: Ostrea denselamellosa (assembly GCA_024699665.1). Classification (NCBI taxonomy): domain Eukaryota; kingdom Metazoa; phylum Mollusca; class Bivalvia; order Ostreida; family Ostreidae; genus Ostrea; species Ostrea denselamellosa. The sequence continues at coordinate 11,166,415 of JAMZEH010000018.1, forward strand.
CTGTACCTGTATCTGTATATTTACCTGGATCTGTACCTGTATCTGTACCTGTATCTGTATATTTACCTGTATCTGTATCTGTACCTGTATCTGTATCTGTACCTGTACCTGTATCTGTACCTCTATCTGTACCTGTATCTGTATATTTACCTGTATCTGTACCAGTATCTGTACCTGTATCTGTATCTGTACCTGTATCTGTACCTGTACCTGTATCTGTACCTGTATCTGTATATTTACCTGTATCTGTACCGGTATCTGTATCTGTACCTTTATCTGTACATGTATCTGTTCCTGTATATATTACTGTATCTGTATTTGTACCTGTATCTGTACCTTTATCTGTACTTGTACCTGTATCTGTATATGTACCTGTATCTATTCCTGTATCTGTATCTGCACATGTATCTGTATCTGCACCTGTATCTGCACCTGTATCTGTACCTGTATATGCACCTGTACCTGTATCTGTATTTGTACCTGTATTGTATCTGTACCTGTATCTGTACCTGTATCTGTACCTGTATCTGTACCTGTATCTGTTCCTGTATCTATTCCTGTATCTGTACCTGTATCTGTACCTGTATCTGTTCCTGTATCTATTCCTGTATCTGTACCTGTATCTGTACCTGTATCTGTACCTGTATCTGTACCTGTATCTATTCCTGTATCTGTACCTGTATCTGTTCCTGTATCTATTCCTGTATCTATTCCTGTATCTGTATATTTACCTGTATTGTATCTGTACCTGTATCTGTACCTGTATCTGTACCTGTATCTATTCCTGTATCTATTCCTGTATCTGTACCTGTATCTGTACCTGTATCTGTACCTGTATCTGTACCTGTATCTGTACCTGTATCTGTACCTGTATCTATTCCTGTATCTGTACCTGTATCTGTTCCTGTATCTATTCCTGTATCTGTACCTGTATCTGTACCTGTATCTATTCCTGTATCTGTACCTGTATCTGTTCCTGTATCTATTCCTGTATCTGTACCTGTATCTGTACCTGCATCTGTACCTGTATCTGTACCTGTATCTGTACCTGTATCTATTCCTGTATCTGTACCTGTATCTGCATCTGTACCTGTATCTGTACCTGTATCTATTCCTGTATCTGTACCTGTATCTGTACCTGCATCTGTACCTGTATCTGTACCTGTATCTATTCCTGTATCTGTACCTGTATCTGTACCTGTATCTGTACCTGTATCTGTACCTGTATCTATTCCTGTATCTGTACCTGTATCTATTCCTGTATCTGTACCTGTATCTGTACCTGCATCTGTACCTGTATCTGTACCTGTATCTGTAACTGTACATGTATCTATACATGAACGCTCTTACTGGTAACTAACTGAACAGAATTATAATAGATAGCTGTTCCATCAGTCTTGAAGTCTTTGAAGGATACAAGATGTTCTTGAATGTGATTATTTTCAATTTAATACGAATCCTATCAACTTTATTCTTTTATAATTCTAACCATTCTAAAGTTCGTCATGTAACGGTTTTAAACAGGCAATAGTCTATGCAATAGTCGGTGTTACAATCTGTGATATAGTCTATGCAATAGTCTGTGTTACAATCTGTGCTATAATCTATGCAATAGTCTGTGTTACAATCTGTGCTATAGTCTATGCTATAGTCTGTGTTACAATCTGTGCTATAATCTATGCAATAGTCTGTGTGACAATCTGTGCTATAATATATGCAATAGTCGGTGTTACAATCTGTGCTATAATCTATGCAATAGTCAGTGTTACAATTTGTTCTATAATCTATGCAATAGTCTGTGTTACAATCTGTGCTATAATCTATGCAATAGTCTGTGTTACAATCTGTGCTATAATCTATGCAATAGTCGGTGTTACAATCTGTTCTATAATCTATGCAATAGTCTGTGTTACAATCTGTGCTATAATCTATGCAATAGTCTGTGTTACAATCTGTGCTATAGTCTATGCAATAGTCTGTGTTACAATCTGTTCTATAATCTATGCAATAGTCAGTGTTACAATCTGTTCTATAATCTATGCAATAGTCGGTGTTACAATCTGTGCTATAGTCTATGCAATAGTCTGTGTTACAAACTGTTCTATAATCTATGCAATAGTCTGTGTTACAATCTGTGCTATAATCTATGCAATAGTCTGTGTTACAATCTGTGCTATAATCTATGCAATAGTCGGTGTTACAATCTGTGCTATAGTCTATGCAATAGTCGGTGTTACAATCTGTGCTATAGTCTATGCAATAGTCTGTGTTACAATCTGTTCTATAATCTATGCAATAGTCTGTGTTACAATCTGTGCTATAGTCTATGCAATACTGTGTTACAATCTGTGCTGTAATCTATGCAATAGTCGGAGCAATATTCTGTACTATAGTCTATGCTATAGGCTGTGCTAAAATATGTGCAATAGTCTGCGGAATAATTTGTGAAAGAGTCTATACAATAGTCTGTGCAATAATCTTCGTTATAATCTGTGATATAGTAAGTGGTATAATGTGTGCTATATCCTATTAATTGCAATAATAAGTGTCATGCTAATTGTATCTATGTTGTATTTACATTGGGAACTGAAGACGATATACATATCACATCATCTATGGAATCGAGGAATAATAACAATTTATCTGCCATTTTGATGTCACTGACGTGTATGCATTATACATTTCTGATATATTTACCATTGAAATTTCATAATTACCATAATTATCTTCAAAACATGTCATGTCTGTCCGTCAATCCGTCCTTCCACCCGATCTCATATCCTAACATTTCCATCAGAAATTGATACCATTGATCACAAATGTTTCAGGGATTTGTGTGCCAATGTCATTTAAGGTCATTTTGTAAAGGTCAAGGCCACTCAAAATAGATAGATACTTTGTATTTGAAAACAAAAATGCAATTTCAACAATATTTAAAATTTTTTGTCTTCATGGCCAAAATTTCTCAAGGTCATTTTTGAAAAGGTCAATGTTAATCAAAACATATGCCTTATATGATGAAAACGCTCCTTATTTCAAGTTTTTGAACGGGTATCGATCATATGTAATATAAATGAAATAATAAGCAAATGACCCTCAGACAAATATCACTCAAGTCCATTTTGTAGAGGTCAAACTTAACATATACTTTATATATAAAACAAACTCCTTGATTTCAGCAATATCTCAACATAGTTGCATCGCCCTCAAAATTACAAGGCCTCTCACCGCCAGTCTGCATAGGTTCAATTCTCTCTAGCGCCGATATATGTGAGAAAGTTTGCCAGTTTACTTTTGGAAGGTCGATGGTCTTCTCCAGGGTACACTGTATCTAAGTTCTCTCTTCCACCAATAAAAACTGAAAAATTGTTGAGTGTGGCGGAAAACGACAAAAACAATTCAATCATATTTCAACAGTAATAATTCGTTGTGCAAGTCATTCATCATATGAAGTAGCTCACTGGTTAGGAGTATCCATCAGTTTCATTGATATTTGTGTTTTGAAATTCACTATACTCATCAGTGCTTGTATTCATGAAATAGTGAAGATAACAAACAGCGATCAATTTCAAAACTTCTACAAAAAATACAAAATTCCGAATAGGGCAAATACGGACCCCTGGTCATATCGGAGTTCAGTACCTATGGAAACAAGGCAACGTCTCTAAATTATTTTGTTGTTTACATTTCCTATTAATACTCCACCTTCGTAATATTTGCATGGAGAATACTACTGGAATGTGATGCATACTAGATTGAGACATAATTGTGAATTAGATAAAGACTCATTCAGACGTAACATTATTGATTGTCCTCTTTATTTTTATCATAAAACAGAGAAATCCTAACTCTTGTTTTTTCCTGCACTAAGTATTCTACTCTAGGAGATGTTATTTTGTAAAATGGATAATTTACACATAGTGGGCACTCGTGTATAATTTACACATTGAGGACACTCGTGTATAATTTACACATAGAGGACACTCGTGTATAATTTACACATAGTGGGCACTCGTGTATAATTTACACATAGAGGACACTCGTGTATAATTTACACATAGTGGACACTCGTGTATAATCTACACATAGAGGACACTCGTGTATAATTTACACATAGAGGACACTCGTGTATAATTTACACATAGTGGGCACTCGTGTATAATTTACACATAGAGGACACTCGTGTATAATTTACACATAGTGGACACTCGTGTATAATCTACACATAGAGGACACTCGTGTGTAATTTACACATAGTGGACACTCGTGTATAATTTACACATAGAGGACACTCGTGTATAATTTACACATAGTGGACACTCGTGTATAATCTACACATAGAGGACACTCGTGTATAATTTACACATAGAGGACACTCGTGTATAATTTACACATAGAGGACACTCGTGTATAATTTACACATAGTGGACACTCGTGTATAATTTACACATAGTGGACACTCGTGTATAATCTACACATAGTGGGCACTCGTGTATTATAGGAAGACGATTACTCAATTAGTATTACTGATAATGAAAAATTATTTTTTTCAGTGTACAATTGTTCATAAAACGATCTGGTCTCTTTTTTTTTTTTTTTTGGCTTACTTTAGTATTTTTTACATACGATATCAACAAACTTATCAATTTAACGGGGCCTCCGTGGACGAATGGTTAGAGCATTGTGCTCAAAATCGCAAGACCTCTTACCTCTAGTCGACGCGGGTTCGATTTCCGGTCGCGCCGATATATGTGAGAAAGTTTGCCAGTTTACTTTCGGAAGGTCAGTGATTTCTTCCCAGGTACATTGTATTTGGGTTCTCTCCTCCACCAATAAAGACTCTACGCCACCAGATAACTGAAAAATTGTAGAGTGTGGCGAGAAAAAAAATGAATTAATCAGTCAATCCGTCATATGAATTTTAACAAGTGCTTTATGAAAAATATGTTGAAATGACTTTTGATATCATTGTGATATAAAATATTAAAATTCTTTCATCAATTGTTACAGAGCAAAGGGAGTTTTAAATTTTAAGAAATTGTGCCCAGTCCTTTTCTTGTAAACATGTTAACAATAAAATATTTCAAAACAAACCACAAATGGGATCAGGTACCTGGAAGAAGTAAGCATCCCCTGTCGACCTGTCACACACGCCGTGAGCGCTGTATCTCGAACGGGCAAAATGAATAATCCGTATGGAAATCAGTGTGCAAACAACGGTGTCAGTTGGTATTAACTTTATGTCATATACCTCAAAATAAAAGGCATCACAATGTCTTCCTCTTCTGCGTCGTGGTTCATGATGATTTACTGAACATATATGTTAAGGACAAATAAACTTTATGACAAACGGTATGACTTTAGTTTCAAACATTTATGTATCAACACTTCGTTATCATTTGCCTATGGAGTCTATATAACTCAACACACAAGATACGCGAAAGCATATTTTGCGTGTATTCAATTTTGAAAACCAATTTAGGCCACTGACAAATAAGTTAAAGTTGTGGGGTTGAGATCTCTCTTTAAAGTCCGCGTTTTGCAAATTCTATGGTCATTCTAATGATCAAATATGCAAATACAGCCTGTGGAATGTTGTCTGACATGTTACAACTGGTAGGCCATTCAACTGGTGGACCATTCCTTGCCTACTGATGTTGACTAAAACTGAATCCTTTTCTCTGATCAAGAGGGACCAATCGGTTTCAACCGGTCAACAGGGTTTGTTTACTCCTCCTAGATACCTGTTCCCGCCTCTGGTGATTCCATGGGTCCGTGTTTGATATATGAAACTGATCACTGTTCGTTGCATTCATCTTTTCCATGTCAGGTTTGATAAATCGGTAAATATATTTTGAGCACTCTATAGCAATATTGTAAATGACAAAAACGTATGTACACCACTTGTAACTTTTTTTTTCTTTGTCCACCACGTCTTGTCCTGTGAATCATATATATTTCACTACCTGTATAACATTAACTATGTTAAAACACCTCCACCATATTCAGGATGTACATATGATATTTTGTAGAGACGTGTCCTCCCCCACCAGCTATTCCAAATGCGGATGTGATGGTTTTCAACAATATCGCTCTATACTCATGTTACGCGGGATTTCTGCCAACATCCAATATAAACTCAATTAATTGCACGATGTCTGTCTGGCAGGCAACGGATTTTTCATGTCACGGTCAGACCTATATGGATTTGAACACTTAAAACATTAAAATTAAACACTTAGCCTATCAGAAAATGATTAACTCTTTACAAATTATATTATGATATAATATTGTGTTTGGTTTAAAGCATCTATATAATTCCATGCCCATTTGCAGCATCCACATGTGGCCCGGCACCCAATATAAGCAATGCTGATGTAATGGAAGGTAACGATAAGGCTATGTATGCCTGTCACTTTGGTTACAATCCAACAAGTGCAGACAACGTCATCTTATGTGGATCAGGAATATGGTCCTCTATTAGTCTTCAATGTCTAGGTATGTATGTAAATATATATATATATATATATATATATAGAGAGAGAGAGAGAGAGAGAGAGAGAGAGAGAGAGAGAGAGAGAGAGAATCATATGAAGTGCGGACAATTTTTCACTATTTAAAAGAATTTGTGAGGACAGAAGTGCACAACGAGGACAAATAGCCTGTCCTCCCAATTACGTCCTCTTAAATGACCTACAGCATGTGAAAGATGTAGATACAAAATAACAGATTAGTGAGAACAACATGTCCTTACTGATATTCTCTCTCAAAACCATTATTTTCACAATCTGAAAGAGAGTATTGGATAAAGTTTTATGGGTGTTTTAATAGCTATACCTAACATCCTAACATAGCACTTTTTTGTACCTTTAAAATAACGTAGCGGTGTATTCTCTTTCACACACACACACACACACACACACACACATGGAGAGAGAGAGAGAGAGAGAGAGAGACTAGGCTTTAATAAAGAGAACGAGAGAGAGAGACAGAGGAAGAGAGAGAACAATTCATTAGGTAAATGATATGAAAATAGGCTTGGATATGTGAATGTTTTGATGTATCGTAAAATGGACATGAAATATTCGGGGAACGGTTTACTCTGACAAGGCCAAATGACATTTATCTAACTGTTATTATAGATTCACCCAGTCAAAACGACAGTGTCATCACTAACTACACGCTTCAAGAATGGATCCACGAAATCAAAGGGAAACTACTCATAGACAAAAAGAAGACAAATGCGTATAATAGAAGCTTATCTAGCGCCTATGATCCGCGCCCGAGCTCTATAGCGATCGGGAGTTCTGGAGTTATTCTTGTCATTATTGCCATTTTACTCTTTGTATTACTGGATCTTATAAACTTTTTCAAATTTGTACATAACAAAAAGTTATAACAAGTAGCTTTTGGAATGTTAAAAGAATCCCCACGTGATATTGTCATCTCTGTAAAAATCCGCCGTTTTACGTCTTTCGTTTTTATCAGTAAAATTTAATTTTCCGTTTCGTCCAGAGGACTCTAGGTATTATGATGAGGATTAGAAACAATATCTCAATTAATGTTGATAATTTAGGATTTATATATCACTAACACTATACAGCGAGCATCATTCTTAATGTTAAGATTTATAAACCTTACAGTTTTTCCACAATGCTAACTATTTGTTTGTCGATGTAAGCCTCCTACAGTTCTCTTCCACTCGCTATTAAATGATTTTAACAAACACTACGTGTTGGCGTGACGGATAGCCCGTGTTTCGTAAACAGCTATGCACTGTTATAGATATTATAATTAGCCGCTTCGAACGTCTCATATATACATAAAATAATAAATCAAGAAATAGGAACAGTTGTTAAATAACTTAAAAGAGTAAAATCCAAATTTATCATATAATAATCAACGATCAATTCCTGCAAGTACTTTCGCTAACGACTCTTCAGATATTTTGTCTTGAACGTTTCATCATAGAAACTGATCGTTCATTATCCTGGGATAATTTTGGATTTTATTCTTTTAAATCATATATATATATATATATATATATATATATATATATATATATATATATATATATATTCACAATCGGTTGCGGTAGCTCAGTGGTAGAGCGTTCACTTCGTAACTGGGAGGTCGTGAGTTTGAGCCCCGCTCGTGCAATGGCCACGTCAAACCTAAGACGTAAAAATGGGTAGTGATTGCTCCTTCGCCAAAAGCTCGGCATTTGGATGTGAGAATCACAGGTCTTTCGGATAAGACCTTAAAAACGGAGGTCCCGTGTCACGGTAGGCGTTGGCACGTTAAAGAACCTTCACTGCTACGGCTCAGAGCGCTAAGCACAGGTCTAAATTTGTGGTACTTCACCTACAGCTGGTGACGTCTCAATATCATTGAAATATTCCCGACAGGACGTAAAACAACCAATCAATCAACAATAATTTAGAAAGTAAAACGTTATAAATATATATGTAATCTTCATTACATTTCAACATGAATAGGCTCAAAATGGGTATTTCATTTCCCGATGACGAGAGATTTCTCCGTTGTTGCAGAACCACCTCCTGGAGCTCTGAGAAAATCAAAATAAAGACGTTAACCTTTCGGTTCACAATATACCACACAAACACATAATATGTATACAGCTGGTTTCACTATATTGTTATACTAGCCAATGAAAATTGTGAATTTGGGAGGTAGTAATGCTAATGGTGATTTGTATTTCATTCAGTTTCAATACATATACATTGTACTCTCTCTCTCTCTCTCTCTCTCTCTCTCTCTCTGGAAAACGTAGTTACCATGATGACATTTTCGCCATTATATGTGAAGTGTAAACAACGAAAATTTGAGTTTGTAAACATAGTTTATGACAAGGGTAACCTTGCAAATTAAATTTAACAGATTTAAAAAATCTATATTCAATACTTAAATCATTAAATTTCTTTTCTAATCACATAGTGTTACAAATGAAATGATATTCCCATATTAAATATGTTTTCTTTCATAATAATAGTACTTTTAGAAACAAGGTTGTGATTATCTAAACCATCTAAGTTATTTTTGTCATAAAATATTGCAAATTTTACTTCTGTGAACAATAGTTTGAGTCTCGCAGCTCTAATGATTGGAATTATAATAATACTAACGGTCGCTCGCAAATGAAATAAGTAGTCCGATCGTTGCAGCTGACATCTTCCCACTTGAATTGATCGCCATTGTAAAACAAGCGAACGCAATTGTTTGTATCGTTTTTAGTTGGTTTTCCAGCACCCCAGGCAGAGAAATTGCCTATCGGATACCCTGTCTCCAGCCAACGGAATGAACCCTCAATTGTGTAATCGCTGGCGCCTATCCAAAAGGCAGTTTGGCGTAGTGCTTGAAGGAATGTAAAATCAGTATCAAATTTATGTTTCAAGAAATACTTGGTTTATTGCAGCAACAACACGGGAAAAGAAACCATATTTATCACTTGTCATTTAAAGAAAAAAGATTATACTTTGCATATTACCTCGCTGTGTTCCTTGTTTTAATTGAAATAATCGTAAATAAACACAATGAAATTTGTTTTACAATAAAACTAAATGCATACTGATGTATACTTAGATTATATTCACAAAAGAATGGGTACTGACATTTTTTACACTGACCCGCAAGTTATTTCCCTTGAATACAGAGGGCGCGCAACACACCTCAAATGATGGCGTCATATGAGGAATAGATGGAAAATTGACTATTTCTAACCGTAATTAAACTTAAGTATAATATAACTGTAAATGATTGTCAGTTAAGGAACTTTTCTAAAGCTTACGTATATGTATAATACAACTGAACAATAATATTATAGTCACTGATTACAATTAATGTGTCCCTTATGTAATTTTTTTTTATTTCCGCAAGCAATGCAGGGCCATGATGATGTAACAAATAATTATATTAACTAGTCCTCGACTTTGTAGATCAGAATAGGGATGTCTGTAGTATATCAGCAATGTTTCATTACTTTTTATCAATATTTTCGACAACCAAAACCCAAAACACAATTACGTTTAGATATGCCTGAAATTAAATGTACATACCAACGTTACCGCATATTAATTTATCATTTCACACTGGCGAAAAACTACGTTTTGCTAACCGTACATCGGTGTGCGATTACTTTAAAAAATCTCAGACTTACGCTTGAGTTTTCTTTTATCAGAGCAGTCAAAAATCGAGTAAAATCTCCGACTTAGTGTGAGTTTTCTTTTATCAGAGCAGTCAAAAATTGAGTAAAATCTCCGACTTAGTGTGAGTTTTCTTTTATCCGAGCAGTCAAAAATCGAGTAAAATCTCCGACTTAGTGTGAGTTTTCTTTTATCTGAGCAGTCAAAAATCGAGTAAAATCTCCGACTTAGTGTGAGTTTTCTTTTATCAGAGCAGTCAAAAATCGAGTAAAATCTCCGACTTAGTGTGAGTTTTCTTTTATCAGAGCAGTCAAAAATCGAGTAAAATCTCCGACTTAGTGTGAGTTTTCTTTTATCAGAGCAGTCAAAAATCGAGTAAAATCTCCGACTTAGTGTGAGTTTCGACTAAAGTTTCTTCCAGGAAATCCAGGTCAGATGCCAGTAAACGAAGTATCTTAATTATCTCGAACAATGATATCTGTAGAGTAAATATGTTTTTCTCTGTGTGCTTGAATTTACTGAAAATTAAAATTGGTGTAAATCAACATACAGCTTTTCTTGTACTGCAATTACTGAAATTTGCACAAAACTAATTATTAGTCAAGTAGCAGCAATAGGTCTGTCCCCTTTTATTATAACATGCAAAGTTGAGTATTTTTGTTTACAGAGTTCAATCTACAGAAAGACTAGTTGCCCCCCCCCCTTTTTTTTTTTTGAAAATTAAGCATTGTCGTGAACTGTAGAAGAAATATAAAATGTAACCGATGAACTGAACTGAGAGATCAACCCTTGCCCTCTTCCCCCACAAATTAGGATATAAAACTTAGCATTTTTATCATTATTTTGCTTGTCAAGAATTTTCAGGCAATGTGTTGACGTTAACTTCTTCTCCGCCCCACCCCTCTCCCCATTTTGTTAAACGATGCTACGTGCCTGATTACATCACGCGCTTTCATTGTATTTTTTATTTCCAGGTGTCAGTTGTTTTAAACAGATTACTTCTGAAATATTTGGCATTATTGCATCATAATTTGGACAGACATAGACGTCAAATACGTCCTTCTTCCCCATTCCACATTTAGCCACTGAATGCCATTTCTAATTCAGAGAACATACAACTATATCTTCTGTAGTTGGCAACTGTACCATCTGCAGTTGACATACATATTAATGGTAGAATAGACAGGTCTTAAATTCATAAAATACTTCTCCAAGGTTTCTCATGACCAATGATAACACTAAGAGAAGTTGGAATTTATTTTCATTAATTATAGTGTTATGCATTCCATGATTGTATTACTGTAACTGTTAAGATTGACATGTAGAATACGCATACACGTGCATAACATCACTCCTGTTGATATAACAGATATGTAACCTATCATTGATATAACGGATATGTAACCTGTCATTGTTATAGCAGATATGTAACCTGTCATTGATGTAACAGATATGTAACCTGTCATTGATATAACAGACATGTAACCTGTCATTGATGTAACAGATATGTAACCTGTCATTGATGTAACAGATATGTAACCTGTCATTGATGTAACAGATATGTAACCTGTCATTGATATAACAGATATGTAACCTGTCATTGATATAACAGATATGTAACCTGTTAAGAATTTGAGAGAAAGAAGCTTAAGTTAATCGCAAATCCAAGACTTAAAATGAGAAAACTTTACCGTTTAACAATAAATTATGCATGTAGGTCATTAGTCAACCATTTAGGTTGAAGATATTTCATATATCATTTGTTCGGTAAAAGCACAAGGTGATCTTTTATTTTACTAATATGACGAATAAGTTTCCTAAAGAATGACGTCAGTTCACAATGCCTCTACTCATACAGCGGGTTTTTTGTTTTTTGGGGTTTTTTTTGTTTTGTTATTTTTTATTTTTTTTGGGGGGGGGGGGGGGGGGCTTTAATGTTTTGGACATTTGTCGATGGTTTCATCATATGATAGAGTGTATAAAGATTTTTGTTATGTTTTTCTACTTACAATGAAGAACGCTCACAACTTTGGAAATAAAATTGTGTTTATCAGGATTGTCATCTGTTACTAGATACCCGTGTAACATCCGACAGTGATTCTGAAATGAAGAAACATGATTATTTGCAAATTAGTAATAATCATAGTCTTTCCTGATCAGCCTAGCTTTAAATTTCATCTCACCAAGTCCGCAAGCGCAAAGCTTGTTTTAACATTGATCCATAACTCGAATCTTCCTTAACAAAGTAGAGGACAGTCAACGCAAATCCTGCAGTAAAATCATCTCCGTATAGTTCATGATTGCGGCTTATAATCAACATCGAATACTACTAATCGAAATTAATTATGTTGTGTAATACATTGTACTTATTGACACCTGTGACTTATACCAGGTTCTAGTCATTCTAGTTTTAGAACGATATTGTCCTAGCGAATAAAAAGATGCTGTTATACTTGATCGTCTGCACTATTATTACAGAAGTAAAATACTTTAGAAGGTTGATTGATTGATTGTTGTTTTCCGCCACATTTAACAATTTTTCAGTTATCTGGTGGCGTCCAGTTTTTGTAGGTGGAGGAGAGAACCCAGATACAATGCACCCGGGAAGAGACCACCGATCTTCCGAAAGTAAACTGGCAAACTTTCTCACATATATCGGGTCGAGCGAGAATCGAACCCGCACCGACTAGAGGTGAGAGGCCTTGTGATTTGAGCGCAATGCTCTAACCACTCGGTCATTGAGGCCCCTTTTTAGAAGGTTGTTTTAGTATAAATACACGGTAAATTTTGTGTTGATAAGCACTCTACTGAATTATATTAATTTTGGATCGGGGAACTGGATGGAGATTTACTGATGATTTGTGACAACTTATTCTCGTATGAGAATTCAGCGGTAAATAAACACCGGACACTGTTTTGTGAACAGCGATTAGGCCTGCTGTAAGTTATTGAATTTTATTATCCTGGTATAATCAGGGGTCCGTGTTTGCCAATCTCTCTGATTTGTATTTACTATAGGAATTATGAGATTAAATATTGTTCGTTATCTTAGTCTTTTCATTATCATATTTTTGTGCAAATGATTTTAAATAAGTTGCTAAATGTTTGAATTCTTTGTGATATATTTCTGCTGTTTATTGATTATTCTGACCTATATCAATAAACAACCAATGATGAGGAAGGAAAAAAAAACTATTGTAACATATTTAGAACTGACGTATTAAAATTACAGTCCCACGATATTCAGATAAAGGCATAATCAAAAGGCTAAATATAAAGCCAGGTCTGTCAGGGTCACGCCGTCACGGCGGCATGTTGCGTAAAGTTTAGTGAACACGGCGGCATGTTGCGTAAAGTTGAGTGAACACGACGACGCTTTGAGTGCAGTTGTGTGAACACGATGGCGTGTTGTGTAAAGTTCTGTGAACACGGTAGCGTGTTGTGTAAAGTTGTGAACACGATGACGTGTTGTGTAAAGTTCTGTGAACACGGTAGCGTGTTGTGTAAAGTTGTGAACACGATGGCGTGTTGTGTAAAGTTCTGTGAACACGGTAGCATGTTGTGTAAAGTTGTGAACACGATGGCGTGTTGTGTAAATTTCTGTGAACACGGTAGCGTGTTGTGTAAAGTTGTGAACACGATGGCGTGTTGTGTAAAGTTCTGTGAACACGGTAGCGTGTTGTGTAAAGTTGTGAACACGATGGCGTGTTGTGTAAAGTTCTTTAAACACGGTAGCGTGTTGTGTAAGATTGTGAACACGATGGCATGTTGTGTAAAGTTCTGTGAATATGATGGCGTGTTGTGTAACGTACTGTGAGCACGGCGACGTGTTGTGTAAAGTTCTTTAAACACGGTGACGTGTTTTAGCGATCTCATGATAATGCACTTTTACAGATGACATTATCAGGCTACCACAGTAACCAGGGTTAACATTATACCTTACACATTTCAAAGTCGTTTACATATAACAGGTGTTTTGCTGCTGTGTACGATTTGAAACATTCGTTCCAAATAAACTTTCACGAGCTAATTCTTGTTTAGATACCCCCACCCACCCACCCCCCAAAAAAGATTATCATACTTTAGCTTGTTAATGTGGACCGGCTGCGTATATATTTAGATAATCATAATATTTTATGTCTAAAGTATACACTTTAGTATGTGTGAAAGTGGGTTTTGCAGTTTTCAAAATACAGTTAGAATAGGTCCTCAATACTTCTTAATTGTCGTAAGAAGCGACTAAATGATAAGATTACAAAAAAACAAAAACAAAAAAACAAAAAAACACGAGGCACCTTGTTACAGCAGGTGTGGCTCAATAAAGATCCCTCCATGCTCAAAGGTCATGAGCGCCGACCATAGGCCAAAATTTTGTAGCCCTTCACCTTCAATGGTGACGTCTTCGTACGAGTGAAAAATTATCGAACGGAACTTTAAAGAATACGCAACCAAAAAGAATGAAATAAAAGCACACATCTTGAGAACAATGTTGACAGCACACATCTTGAGAACAATGTTGAAAGCACACATCTTGAGAACAATGTTGAAAGCACACATCTTGAGAACAATGTTGAGAAGGTTCAAAAAGGGGTTGTCTTATATTATCAATTCCTTAGAAAGTATATTTTCTTTTTTCTTCTTTACTGGGGAATTATAAAAGAAAGCACAGTATGGTCGCAGTGCTTCTTACCTAGCTGCATCGGTCAATTAAATTCCTTTTATTTCCTTAATCTAGCCATATTCTATTACCAACCTGTGTATTTTATCCACCTCCTAACCCTTTATGGCCGTTTCTGTAGTCCAATAATCTAATTTTACTTGTAACACGCGATTTTATTGGCTGAGCACTCTGCAAAAAATTAGCTTATATTGTGTAATATAACTTGGTATAGAGAGACCCCCTTTTGACAACGAAAACTTTTTACAGTTGTAGCTCTAAAGTTGTAAGGCTTCTATGAATTGAAAATCGTTTACAATAAATATATATTGTTTATATACAATTTATTTTTATGATTTCAAACAAGACGTATATTTTCTTACAAGTAACAATACACAAAACACTAATAAAAATTCTACACAAATTCTGACACAACGATATCATATGCGAAATAATGGTGATCAAATATTTGTAAAGTTTGCGGTTTCATTATAAAGATATTTTACAAGTGAGAGAGAGAGAGAGTGAGTGAGAGAGAGAGAGAGATTGCTTGATCTGCATATCTAAGTCCAAAAATACGTCATGTCTTACAAAATCTATTACATGACGTCACGTCCCATCGATTGACATAGAGCCTTGTTTACATAGTTTACTGTATTTGGTTTTTATTGCATGCTATGGTGAGTTATAAGGTAGTTTAAAACTTTTATGAAGTCAAAAATTTCAAATCGCAAATTCTGTTGCACTTTCTGGTTTTCTATCCCGGCGTCACCAGTTTTCGACGGCGTAAGGATACTTTCGCTCAGTGCAGACTAAGTGTCCAATGAATTTTCTTCAAACTTATGCACTTTTCAAAACATCATATGAGGTTTTGTTTTGTAAATTTTCGTACATTCACAATTGTGTCTTTCTGCTACAAAGTAAACAAATATGACTGGCACTTACCTTGTGCACCGTGCGTAGTACGTCACCAGTTTTCGACGGTATGCAAATGAGGTATCTGGCAAGTACGGTAGCCCACACCAGGCAATCAAAACACACTCTTGATATAGTTCAATGTTTTAAAAATGAAAATTTGTCACTTAATAACTAATAGTCTGTTCGTTTCTAATTAAAACACAACTGTCAAACTTATTTACAGGGGAAACTCCATTAATTTAGAAGCTTTCATTTAAATATTTTCTGTGTCACACCCAGGGCAAAAGAATTGTGCCCCTCTTCTCACTGCTTTGACTTTGGTACAAAACTGCAAATGTACCCAGGAACCACATTTATCACATTTGCCCCAAGAAACTATTTTGATGTAATTCAAGGCACTCATGTCTTTGGGATAGAACCGATTGCAAACACAACATTTCTCATCATCAGCAATATCAGAATCGGAATCAGAATCGAGCTGCACCGGTGCTGTTGTTTTGGGCTGTGGTTTTTTCTTTTTAGTGACAGGTTGAGATGGTCCTGAAACTGACGATGGAGTAGGCTGAGCACCATTCTGGGATGTGTTGTTTTTTCTCTTTTTGGATGCAGAAGACTGGGATTCAATGTGGGTCTTGATCTGTTGGAGAACACCATCATCTGTAATAGGCTTCCCAGCGACCACTTTGCTCAAAGTTCTGCGTACTTTGGCAGTTTTAACATTCTGAAGAACTTGGCCTCCTTTGCTTTCCAGAAAATCTTCTTCCTTTGACTGGTTTGGCTCTTCGTTTTACTTATCTTCATTGTTGGTACTTGCTGATATGGTAGAGGAAGTGGCTGCTGTGAAAGTAAGTGATGGAGCAACAAGAGAATCTGGGACAACAGTAGGATCATATGGATAAATTCCACATTTTTTGAAAGCTACTTGAATGTTGGATGGTGACAGTGTGGCAGCATAAACCTTGCAGGCAATTTTACAGACGTGAAACCTCGTTACAACATTTCCGCCAGATTCCCTCAAATGTCTGTGGCATGCAGAATTCCATGCAGTCTCAAAGGGTCCATAACAGCTAACATCCAAAGGCTGAAGGAGATGGCTACAGTGCGGTGGCAAAACAAATAGAATGATGTTGTTTTCCTTTGTCCACTCAATAAGTCCTATAGAGATATGACTCCTATGACCATCATAAAGTACAAGAACAGGAGACTCTTCATCACAATGGGGTAAGTACTTGAATAAATGGTTCTTGATGTACGACGTGAAGATGAATGTATTTGACCACCCGGAATCGTTCATGGTGCCTGCTGCTCCTGGACTTGCACCGTCAAGAAAGCCATCTATAAATCGTTTCCCAGGAAAAACAAAGTATGGAGGTACTTGCTGCCCCAGAGCATTCCCAGCGCCAATGACGGTAATGGTCTGTGACTTCCCAGAGGTGACAGCTTGGGGTTTGTAGGAGGATCCAGACACTATCTTAGGAGGTTTGTGGTCTGTAGACAAGCCTTTCTCATCAATGTTGTAAATCGCATGTGGCCTTTCTTTGAAGTTGTATTCCGACATGATCTTATCCAGTTCTCTGAAATAATTATCTATAGCTGATCTTGTTGCACACTTTGCCCTTGCTGCCTCCAAGCTTCTTGGTTTCCTAACTTTCAGGTCTGGCCATCTCTCAAGAAAGTTGTAGAGCCACTTTAAGCTAAATGGTTTTTCACTGGGGCGCAATCCAAGGTGTCTGGCATAATCAGACGCAAGATTGATGGTTTCTGCTCGTGAATAGCCATATCCCAACTCTGCCATAGTATTGATGTGTTGCGCTAATAAAGCCTCTTGTTCCTGCGAAAATAATGGGGAGGGTCCAGATTTTACTGTATCAACATTGATACGCCCTTTGATCCTATCTTTCAAAGTTGTAATTGGCACTCCGTATGATGTAGCTGCCCTTTGGACAGGTATTCCTTGTCCCAACACTGCTTTATAAGCATCATTCAAAAGTTCTGGGTCATAATTCGACCGATATGGCCCTCTCTTCTTTCCATGTGTCTACAATAAACATTAGAAATGTGTTTGGTTGCATAATACACAAAAAAGTCTCTTTGGTGGAAAAGAGGAGAAAATCTGCAGCATTTGCAATTACAAAAAATGTCTTACAAGAAGTTCCGTATGGGCTTCCATACATTTTTTTCCGGCAAGCGTCATTGGTGACTAATGTCACGTGATATACTTAGCCAGCCATAGTAAGATACGCAGACGTTAGATAAACAATGTCTTGGATGACATTTTATATGCATTACACGTGCTTGGAAAGAAGGAATTGGTGGTAATAAGAAATTTTGGCAAAAAAGGGCATGCAGACAATAAATCTAAGGTACTTACCGCACGGATCATCATTTTTACTCGAAACTTGATGTGAAGACGCGAAACGTGTGTCCACGTCAAAACAAAACGCCGTGACCTCTGAACCCGCGTGTAACCCCGATTGAACGCGGAAATACTTCGACCGTCGAAAACTGGTGACCATCGAAAACTGGTGACGCCGGGATACGTGATGTATTTTGTGTGATGCTAGATCTAAACTTTCGCTTTCTGTCTGAGCGAGTTCAAAGTCTAACTTGGGCTGCGAAGAAAACATCAGGCTTAAATATGGAGGCCGAGCATATCTTCTGTTATGAAGATTCGTTGCAAACTCAACCTTACGTTTTCAATTTTCATGTCAGTTATGCGAAGAACCAAGATGGCTTCTTTCACGTTCGACACTGCCAGTATGTTACTAAGCGAATCATTTCGCGATGCAAGCATTTTTATTTTACATTTAAACCATCAATTAAGACTTGTACAGTGTAAATTTGTCTTTTTAGATTAAATTATAATGAATGAAGCTAATTTTGACCTATGTTATACGATTAATATAATTTGGTGCAGTTTACGCTTATTATAATCCGCTTCGCAGATTATAAAGCGTAAACTGCACCAAGTTACATTATATCGTACAACATAGGTCCAAATTAACTTCATTCCTTAAATAAACTCGCTTGTTTTGAATTTTCTGCCACCTGACAGCCATGTTGACCTACTGACGAGATCTCGGTAAAACTTCACGTGATATATGGAATGTATGAATAACGTAAACAAACCGCCGGTTCCTCGATTTTCTATCGATTTCGTATAAAATAAAGATTAAGAACCCCTTTCATTGACTTTCACTTAATCTTAAAACACCATAGACTGATTTCTTACAGAAAACACAAACATTCATTTATTTTTCTTGCATAATGCTAGAAATACTCAGAGGCTTGAGTGAGTAGTTAGTCACCACATTCCATATATACACGTGACGTTTTAACGAGATCTCGTCAGTAGGTCAGCATGGCTATCGGATGGCAGAAAATTCAAATCAATAAAGTGTTAGGAGGTGAATAAAACATACAGGTTGATAATAGAATATGTCTAGAATTAGGGAATGAAAGGCATTTGATTGACCAGTGCTGGAAAGTAGAGAAATGCATCCCCAACCGTGAGCACACAATCTTAAGCCATCAAGTGCACTAGCATGTACATGTATATTTGCATTACGGGAACTATAATGTTATGGTCAGACTAAAATACAAAACCATAGCGCTACAGTTCTACAGCTATTTGCTACCGAGTGACATTTACGCGGCGAGTTTACCTTAACCATCAACATTAAGATAAATAAGATGAACGGGTTGCATAGACAGTCAGAGTGATTAAGAATAAATTATTTCCAATTATGACAAATATGTGATGCAGTTTGTGGACAAAATATGCAACAAGAGAACAAGTGGTCTACTTGACGTGTATCCCCATGGTATTTATCGTCACTGTTAGTGTAGAAAGCTTATAAGCCATATTTCTGCACGAGGTAGCGATTCAGGTGAGTGTTACAGCCCAAGAGCCTCTTTGAAGTTTTCTTTATAAATATAATGTTTAAGACTGCTCAAATCCATACGTCAAAGTATTCGAACAAGATATGAAAAGGAAATTGGCCGGAATATTAACTACAGACCTTCAGTTTTGCTAAAAAGAAAAAGACTAATTAGTAATGATTGGAATCAATTTATAGTATATGTACATAATGTTTTATCTGTGATAATTGTATTTTGCCAAGTGGAAAATCTTTTTACCTCTGCATCTAGCCAGGATCTTCTATCATGACCAAAGTATATACACTCTCCTTTGTACTCGGCCCAGTCCACGGGGCATACCGAATATACTGCTATAATACCTAGAATTACCAGTTAATCACAATTTTTATTACAATGAATTTATTATTAAATGCAGTTATCCGCACGTCTACGCTAAAATCAATCGTGTTATTACATGTCCTCCAATATGTGCAAACAACCCCTCTCTCCCATCAATAAAAAATATTGAATTTTAAACAAACTGGATAATGTCCGATTATCAAACCAATGAATTTTTACAGATGGATAGATCTTTGTCGTCATCATTTTCTTTCGTAGTTAACCACCGCTATACACAGATTGTCATGTTTTACTTTGTAGTAAGTCCCCTCACACTCTCACAAAAGAGACAGCGACACTCTGGTTGCAAATGTAACCTTGAGCCTAGAGAATATGCACACTGTATGCAAGTCTCTGATGCACAGGGAATCATATCGTTTGGGTTCAAATTGCAATTGAAGGGTAATCTTTAATAGTAAATTTGAACCAAAGCGTTATAATATTGTCTGTGTTCTTATGCAATGTTAATAAAAAAGAATCCTATTTTTCTGCTATAGCAACAGTGTGGACAAGACTACAAGAAATAAAGTTTCCTCTAATTTTGGTCTTAGTACTGCCAAAACATGCAAAACACCGGATGTTCAAATGGTTGGCATTACGAACCCCTTTTTACAAGGACCGATTCAACATGTAACGAAACAAATGATACATGCATATACTTTGCGAAAATGCCTCGCAGTATTTTCGCACAACGAGTACTAACTGAATCGAATTATTATTAGACACAACATAAAAATAAGTAAATCATAAGACCTGTGACAGCAAAGACAGCAATGCAGAGGGAATTCATCGTGATGGTTCTGTTATCAATAAGATGACCGATTTGCTGGAAAATTCAGATTTGTCGGACCTGTTACGTCACTATGAGATAGGTCTGTAAGGAGGTCGGTACGTTGGCTTGTTATGATAAGACTATAGAAATATGACAAATAGAAATCATAGTTGCAAATTGTTATTTAATATGCTGTTAAATAGAAAACGGAACGTTTCCACAATTACGACCCCTCTTTCATTTCTTTCATGGTAGCTCGGTATGGCGAGTGTTACATCTTTTGCGGAAGTCCCGAGTTTGATTTCACGGCGCGAAAAACCTCAGTAATTAATCTGAAAGTAGAAGTTATTTTTGTTCCGGTCATGCGCGATTCTTTCAAATGAGATGGGTCATTAAATCATGAGGTTCCGTATCACAACAGCCGTAGCTATATGAGGAAAATATATACGGCTACGAATGAATTACTGTCGGTCATCATTCACAAAGCCTCTCACCTCTGTCGGCGCGTGTTCGAATCTCGGCCGCGGCGTTATGTGAGCAAGTTTGCCAGTTTACTTGCGGAAAGTCGGTGGTCTCTTCCCAGGTATATTGTATCTGTGTTCTTTCCTCCACCAACAAAAACTGGTCGCCACCAGATAACTGAAAAATTGTTGAGTGTGGCGAAAAGCAATAAATAATAAATCAATCAAACTGTCATCATTCAGCTACAATAGACGATATTCGTCATATGTGGGTATATTTTGTTTTAGTTCCGAACGTAAGTGCATGCGCTTTCGTCTGTTAAGAACGTATGTGCAAGCATTTTCTTCTCTTATAAACATATGTGCATGTATTTTCTTATTTTCTTCAGTCATGGAACATGCAGGTTACACACATTACTCTTTATTACTTACAGTAACCCGTATTACTAGGAGTGGCACTAGAGGACTTGAATTCTAGCGGACTCGTTTTATACTGGATTCATCATAAACTTGAAATATCAATTTAGTCCGTCATCTTAA
Source organism: Ostrea denselamellosa (assembly GCA_024699665.1). Lineage (NCBI taxonomy): Eukaryota > Metazoa > Mollusca > Bivalvia > Ostreida > Ostreidae > Ostrea > Ostrea denselamellosa. The sequence goes on from JAMZEH010000018.1 coordinate 11,188,186, forward strand.
TAATGCAATGATCTTTGTTTGCCTTTGAAGAAAAGATTTTCAAAATTATATAGATAAGTTGTAATTGATATATGTCACAAAGTGTATTAAATATACATGGCGTTTTAAACTTGTTACTCTTTGGGGGATTATTGATGTTTTAATTAGGTGAAAGTTAAGAAAATTATTTGCCCTTCCTTCTTTAATGTTTGTTATAGTCTACGTCATTAGGCATCATAATACAACAGGATCACTGTACAGGTTGATGAAAAGGCTAAGGTAACAAACAGTAATCAATCTCGTAATTCTTATAGAAAATACAAATTAGAAAGATGGGCAAACACGGATCCCTGGACATACCAGAGGTGGGATCAGGTGCCTAGGAGGAGTAACCATCCCCTGTCGACCAATCACACCCACCGTGAGCCTGATATCTTGAACAGATAAACGGAGTAATCCACAGTCAGAATCAGTGTGCCAAGAACGGCTTAACAATTGGCATGAAACACGCCAGATAGCATATGACCTGATGGGAGGTTGTACTGGCTAACTAGATTGTTATAACGACCATAGAATTAGCAAACTGTTGACTTTAGACGAGACTGTACAAGCGCCTGTAATACATGTATCAACTTATTTGACAATAGCCTGCCTCGATTTAAGAAGTGATCATATGCAGAATAAGGCCTTGCGTATCGAATCGGTTGAGAGATTTAAACACCATATGCAAGTAATAATGGACTATTGCTACATAGATAAGGGAATTAACAATGGAGAAATTGAGATCACCCCGTCTGTCATACAGTTGAGTTGTTAAATTTGCCGTCAGCATCGATTTTCAATAAAACACCCAACATGAAGCAGACACGAAAGACATCGTGGTGATCATCTGAAGTTCACTTGGATATATCGAATTGACATATGAATGAAAATGACCATTGTTAATAGACAGATCGCCGCCGACACATCCAAATATTGAATTGATTGGTTGATAGATTGATTATATATTGTTTAACGTCCCGCGTGAGAATATTTCACTCATATGGAGACGTCTCCAAATATTGAATCGAAGGTCATGGTAAGAGATTTCTTCTTCTCATGTAGACTTGTTCAAGAATCTTACTATCGGATCAAAAAATATTAATGTCAAACATATATTTATTTATGGAATGGGGACTAAATTGTAGAAAGTTGATGATGTGCTACGACAATTGTATAATCCATAGACTTTAATTGTATGTAATATACATACAAGTACATCTTAAATGAACGGACATTTCATATCAAAGTCAGTCGCGAAGTTGTATCTTTTCAATATGCTCGTTTGAAATATATCACATCAATAGTAACCTTGGTCATTTTATTTTAATTTAATATTATAGAAATATGATAGCGATAAACTACGAATTGGTATCACTGGTAAATTGTACTTCAACAACTCTGTCTCACGCAATCTGTTAGTTCACTTCCTGTGCAATGCTCTATGGGTATATTTCCAAACAATGTATTTCGTATGCTAAGTATTTTCACTCTGTTTGATATGGTTATGCTGATATAAATTGCGTGCTAAGTATTTTCCCCTTTGTATAAATGTAATATGTTATTTGGAAGTGTTTTAAAACTTAAAAAAAATTAAAATAAAGTTTTAAAATACCAATTAGATACTTGTAAATTGATAAAGAAAATTAAATATTAAATGAATACATATAAGTATTACTTACCAACACTGCATGTTTCTGTTACTAAAGTATAATCAGAGTTATCTTTCTGCAGAATAAGAGTTGTCCTTATTGTTTGTTTATTCATTAAGTCCAGTATAGTCGAACGTCTAGTTTAAAAGTCAGGGTATTCTCTTGGTCAATGTAAGTACCCCGGTAATTCTATTGGAAGGTCTTTGAAATAGATGTTCTGGAGAGTTTTATTCTGTAAATTTTAAATCACGTTTAATCAACATCGATAGAGATTGTCATTATCCCATAATTCTCCATTAATAGCCCTGACGTCAATTGGGACAATATTGAAGACCTTGAAAGTTAGTTCTATCTTTAATCATTTCCAGTAACAAATTTTAAAATATGAATGGAAGTATGATAACGAATAAGTTTTACTTACATGTACACATGTTTGAAAGGGAGGAAAGAAAGAGTGAGCAATGATCAAATAAATGTATCGACAGTTTTAAGTAAATTACGCTGAATGATATAATAGAATTAATGCTGTATTTCGGTAGATATGGTAATGCCAATCTTGATTTAAAGACATTGATATATATATATATATATATATATATATATATATATATATGTGTGTGTGTGTGTGTGTGTGTGTGTGTGTGTGTGTGTGTGTGTGTGTGTGTGTCTGTGTGTGTGTGTACGAGGGTTGTTCGATATGCAATGTGTATTATACGATATCTCAGATATCTCAAAAGCATTCGACTCAATTAGTGAAATGAACATCACATCACTTCAGAGTATTCTCCGCGGTTTGAAAAACATCCTTTCAATCTCAAAATTCATCTCTGAAATACGTCACGTTACGCTGATTTAGGTAGAACTCTGAGGCACTGACTGATAGCTGAGCCAAGGGCTTGTCAGGACTTGTAAGGACTACCAGATAAGAACATTTTAAGTTTTGGAAAAAGGAAAAGTTGCATGGGGCTAGATCTGGAGAGTATGGTGGGTGTGACAAGATGGTAACCTTCTCCGACTTCAAAAATTTCTTCACAAGCTCAGATGTATGTGATGGAACATTAACATGAATGAGACGAACATGCCTAAATCCTGGCACAGGGCGTCGTTTATGATAATATTTCTTGGGCTTTTTTTAGCATAACATATCAGTAATACCGACGTGTATCACTTTTACCCTTCGGCAATTTGAACGGCTATACTATCACATGAGAAGAATATGAAATAAAGAACCTTTATTGTGCTTATGGTTTTTTTGGCAATTACAGGCCTTCTACCGTGTTTGGTTTGCCATATTTTGTTTCCAATTTTTGTTACTGGTTCGAAATAGTGAATCCATGTTTCGTTGCCATAACGATACTTGCAAATTGTCTTTAATTGAATTTGGGAATCATTTGGAGCTTGACTGTTTGTACTCGTACCCGTTTTTTTTTTTTTTTTTGGTCATCTGTCAATATATGCGATATCCATCTGGCAGAAATCCTTTGTACATTCAAAATACGCGTACAATTCAAAATGAAATGCACCGCGATAGCGATATACCAACAGCTTTGGCAATATCACGTATCGTATTTGCCGTGCCTATTACTGTCACGTAGCGGCCAGAATTTGCTGTTTTTGACGGACTCTGTGCCAGTCAGAAATTTCTTTCTCCACCTACGAACTGTCTCATAAGATACCTTATCAGACCCATAAACGTTCCCCAAGTCAGTAAAAATCTGCATTACCGAATTATCGAGTTTTGTGCAAACTTTTATATAAGCTCTAGATTCTTCAATAATCTCAACCTGTTTCACAACCATTTTTACAACAGAGGTCAACGACTAGCTCTGTTTATTGATTTATTATATGTTGCTTAACGTCCCCCTCGAGACTTTTTCACTCCTTTGGAGACGGGGCTCTATTGAAATGACTATAAGTTTATAACTATGTGGAGCTGAAGGCTCGTATTTATACCGTTGGAAAGGTATAGAATAGACCTATTCAAGAGTATCATCATCCACGAAATCGTGCAAAACGTTATTGCACTGTGGTACAATACCCTTTACATATCGAACAGCCCTCGTACTACCACACACAGGTCTGATCTGCTGTAAATGCACCATATACTTAGTCCACTATTCTATAGTCTGAATCCACAATTAGGTAACTATTGAAATAATTGTTAATATTTACATTAGTATTGTATTGTAATTGAGATTTATTATATTCAATCCATTTTTATCTATTTTACTTCAGGAGTAAATTAAGAGTTATTTCTAGCACACCATCACACAGCAAAGATTCTATGCAATGCATTTTATTTCCTATCATAATTGTTCATAAGAAATATAGATCGCATCCTAATAATATGATAATTAATTGATGTTAGTATTGTATATTGATATGTTGTTCCATGTGGTAATTAATTGAGGGCTCACAGCGGATGTGATAGGTCGACAGGGATGCTTACTCCTCCTAGGCACCTGAACCAATCTGTGGTACGTTAGGGGTCCGTGTTTTCCCATCTCTCTGATTTGCATTTTTTTATAGAAATTAAGAGACTGAATACAGTTAGTTATCTTCACCTTTACATGTTAATAGTGTATATTGATATGTTGCTACATATAATGAATTGAAGTTAATATTGTATATTGATATGTTGTTACAAGTGATAATTTTAATATATTGTATATTGATGTGTTCTTGCATGTGATAATTTTAATATTGTATATTGATATGTTTTTACATGTGATAATTTTAATATTGTATACTGATATGTTGTTACATGTGATAATTAATTGATGTTAATATTGTATATTGATATGTTGTTACATGCTTTGTAGGGTAAAACATAATATCATCATCTTCGAATATCACTAATATAGAACCCATCAGAAACTTATCAACTGTGTTTGTATCTACTTTCGACAAGCAAGGTAATTTGTGCTAAGTATTTTGAATCACATATAAAAGTATTTACATTTCCAGTGTCTTTGCTAGTTTGGTATCTTTACCAATTATAATCAACGATAACCATTTCTTCATGAATACGGAGCAGATGTGACCAATGTGTGTATGAATCTTGTTAAGTATAGTACTTCTGTTTGAATGTTAGAAATCCAACAGAAATGAAAGTAAAATGTAAATACAAAAAATAAATTTTTATTGTTGAAAATATATGACGGTATGAACTTCGACGCTTCGCCAGCATGCTTTTCATGAAGTATTAACGCGAGTAGTGAATGGGTAAATACCAATAAGAGATGGTGTAGTAATACATTAGATTCGAGAACTATTTCTATTTAGCACTACTAGTGGTATAAGAAATTCTTTAATGCTAGCTGTCATAAATCATAAAACTTTACAATATAATTAGTAGAGATCAATAATTATTAAAGTTATTGTCGGAGAATTGTCTCTGGAAACTAAGCAAAGTGACTTAAAATTAAAGAAAACAAGACACTACTTTATAATTTTATTCTAATGTTCACATCGTCCATGCAGAATAATGTTCTGGATACTAACTAGTCATCCTGAAATGAAAACCCAAACATTTCAACACAATTAAATTTATTCTATGCATCCTTGAAATCGACAAAAAGAAATTTAGATATATTTCTTTCATCCTTTGGCTTGGGATACTACAACGTACGACACTAAGCTATTCCTAATAATTATTATCAGGGACGCCCGTTTTTAACTATTCCTAATAATTATGACCAGCGACTTCCGTTTTTGATTATTCCTAATACTTATGATCAGGGACCTCCGCTTTTTTTAATTTAACTATTCCTAATCATTATGATCAGAGACCTCCATATTTAAGGTTATATCCAAAAGGCCCGTCATTGTTACTTCTAAATGCCGAGCGTTTGGCGAAGAAGCAATTACTACCTACATTTACATCTTAGGTTTGACGCAGTCATGGCACAAGCGAGACTCGAATTCACGACCTCCAGGTTACGAATCGAACGCTCTACCACCGGTAAAACAAGGTTGTGGCGAAGGGCTGGAGACAAGCACGTTTGATTCGTTATATAAAAGTGACTCGTTATATCTAGGAAGGTCGTGATATATTTTAAAACTACAAGGAATAAAAATCACATCACTGTAAGTGTGAATTCAATATAAGCGTGTTCGATGTAACCGTTCTTTAATGTACTACCGGCCTACAGTGTACATGTATTTTTAACATCTCAAGTTTGATGCGATGCCTGGATTAAAGAAAATGAAAATGGAATCTTCCTGTTACAAAGCATATTCCACAGCGACCGGTATATCAAGTGGGAAATGATGAGGCCAGATTTACATAGCTCATGTTATGTTCGTTGATAATAGATCATATACATCTATATATCTACGTCTGTAGCACATATCAGCTTAATACACCTGTCTCTTAAGCTTTCTCATGCCATGCTCTCTCATTCTCAGTCAACAAGCAAAATTACAAATAATGCTAAAATCATCAAACGCACTGCTTTTCGCATATGTAGGTCACGTCTCTATGGTTACATTCGACATCGACCCATTTCAGATCGTCGCCCACCCATTCCATCATCATACAGTTGAACGTCCCATTGTTGGTGGGACGGCCATCAGACCAGTTTGTGTAACTGGATCCTATCGGTAAACCAGTCTCCAGCCACCGCCATGAGCCCTCTACTGCAAAGTCAGAACCTCCAATCCAATACCGGTAGTAACGATTACCTATGAAGAATTATTCATTATCATTATCTATATCAGCAGTAGTACTATTATTAGTGGTGGTGGTGGTGTGGTGGTGGTGGTGTTGTGGTGGTGGTGTGGTGGTCGTGGTGGTGTAGTGTTGTTGTTGTTGTGGTAGTGGCGGTGTAGTGGTGGTGGTGATATTGACAATAACAACAGCAGTTATGGCATATGTACGTTGTCATTATCTTTTAATAAAGGTAATTTTTATAACCGAAATACAAACCAAAAATGAACTTTATCTTTGAATATACAATGATTCCATTGTATGGTAAATAGATTCAGATTCCTCTTCATTACAAGTATTGACTCCTTCATGAATCATCGTCAGACACAACATACAACATATATACGCATAAGCTAACATTCAAAGAAAGTGTAAGTTGATTGTACCTGTGCTATTGACTATATCAGATATGTGTAGGTGTATGTGTACATCACGCGTGTGTATACGGATATATGCACATGCATGTGTACCTACACGTGTGTATGTATGCGTGTTCCTGAATGTGTGCACTTGTATTTATTTTACTGTGTAGATTTTGCATAGTGGTTGGAGAATATACACCATACCACGAATTTCACCTGGGGCAGCTTAGGACTCACTGTGTATCATACTCAGAAGTTAAAGACTCACTGTGTATCATACTCAGAAGTTAAAGACTCACTGTGTATCATACTCAGAAGTTAAAGACTCACTGTGTATCATACTCAAAAGTTAAAGACTCACTGTGCATATTCAGGACCACAATGAAAACTAGTTGTATGCTAATTGTGTTATTCTGGGTAAATAAAGGTTATTATTATTATTATTATTATTATTACTGTGTATCATACTCAGAAGTTAAAGACTCACTGTGTATCATACTCAGAAGATGCAGTATAAAATTAAACACTCACTGTGCATCACACTGAGAAGTTGTCGTATAAAGTTTGCTTTCGCAGCATTGTCCACTGTTGCCAGATAAGAGTGTTTAGCTTTACAATAATTCTGTAAAACATTTCAAATTTTTAATGTATGTTAAAATTAAGAAATACATATACAATATATACTTCAAACAAAAAAGGTACATTTATAATCTATGGATTATCGAATGATGTCTTGAAGATATGGAGGGAAAAAAACAAATAATATAAATTATACCAATTTTTAAAAGGGCCATCTTGTAAATTCACTTTTAAAAAGGACAGAATAGTTAACACGACTGAACTACAGGTTTTTAAAATAAATGTTTTAACTCGATAGTCGTCTTCCTTATATACTTTTATACATTTTTACATCTCTTTGACACATAGTAACCATTTGTGAAGAAAGTTAAAGTCTCTTTAAACAAAGAACCGCAATTGCTCTCCAGGGAGAATAATGGAAAGATCGTAAAATTGAAGTCTAAAGTTTTCTTGCTAAGATTTTCGAAACCAGTTTCCCTTCTACAACGACAACTGTCTAATCCGATATAATCTGTTTCACGGGTTATTCCTGGTTTCCTTTCTCGATTTCATTTTTTTTTTCACTGTTTGTACACTAATTATTCCAAGACGATGTATATTACGACATAGAATTATATGCCAGTGCATACTATGGAGTGGACTTATATAGGTATTGTCTGTTATCCATTGCAATTATATTTCCAACATAATTAAATATTGTTTAAATCAAAACAAAGTATGCCAGTGCATGTCGGATTAGATAGTTTTCATTGTACAATATATGATTCAGAAGTACAAATAGATCTACAATCAAAGGTATAAAAAGTAACAAACTGCTTCTTAATTTAATATGTGGTCATATAATATTCTGAATAGGGATTTACAAAGTACATAATAGCATTTAGGGAATATTCTTCTCGACTAAGTAAACCTATCGTTTGTCAAAACAATAATGGTATGTCATGCATAAAATCAGTTAATTTAATTATGAGAAGGGAACATAGTACTTGCTACGAGTTTACGTGATATTCGATACATAAAATTCTTTATCTATAAAACAGTAAAATATTGACAAATTACTGTCTGTCCGAAATGAATGTTTCTCTTGCTCGTTCGCGGGGTTTGAAGTTGCTAACTGCATGTAGTGTGAAATTAATGAAATTGACATATGCAAAAACAATAAAAAAAAAAAAAAAACACAAAGAAAACCCCCAAAAACAAAAAAAAAAAACAAAACAAAAACAAAAACAAAATCAAAACAAAAAAGCAAAATACAAAAGCAAAAAAAAACAAACAAAACAAACAAACAAACAAAAAAAAAGCAATGTATGTCCCCCCCCCAAAAAAAAAATCAACAATATGCCATTTTCTTTTTAAGATCCGGGTTAGAATAGGTCTCAGTACCCCTAGCATGGCGTAAGAGACGACTTAATGGGACGGTCCTTCGGATTAGACCGCAAAACCGTGACCACGTGTCACAGAAGATGTGGCACGGTAAAGATCCCTCTCTGATCAATGGCTTTAAGCGCCAATCATAAGTCTAAATGTTGCAGCCCTTCACCAGTAATGTTGACGTCCGGGTATGAATAAAACATTCTCTAGCGGGACGTTAAACAATGAACAACCAACCAACCCTAGAAGCGATAAATGTACTCAAATATGTTGGAATTTCGGAGATGTTTAATACTTAGTCTCAAGACATCATCTTGAAATACGTTTTCCTAGTTTTCTTTGTTAAGTGTAAGTAAAAATGACGTCATAGAGGACTCTTCTACTGCACCGTAACTTGTACTTTTCAATTACACATGCAGACTATATATCTGTATCATCTTCAAAATGATGTACAAGAACGTACAGTACAGGTATACCTGACATCCAATGAAATCCCTTTTATCGTGACCAAAATAGAGGCATTCCCCGTCGAATTCTGCCCATTCCAGAGGACAGGCGCACAAAGTGCAGGCAATAGCTAAAAATAAATAAATAAATAAATAATAAAAGAAGCCTGGTGAAAAGAGTGTAAGTCATTTCTTGTTTGGACGATCCAATTATGTGGGTTAGTGCAATATTATTGTTTTTTCGGAGGGCGGGGATCGAGGGATTTTTTTTCTCCGTATGTTCTAAGAAATATTCTTAACTTTCACATCAATAAAGAAACCTCATTGTGATATTGCTCTGCAGCGCATGCGTATTATGTGAATTTTTATTAGTATCATTTGAAATTGTTTAATAAATAAATAATGGCCTTCCTACTACTTAGGGCTATTGGGTTAACCTTTTAGCTCGATCGGTAGAGCGCTGGACTGTCGTGCCAGAGGTCCCGGGTTCAATTCCCAGAAGAGACACAAACCAGTCTCTGGTACATTATCAATCATAAGGTATTTTAATTCCTGAAAGCATGTTGATCACCATCTCTGATGTTACAATAAACAGGGTGAATATCATGACTGATTATATATTCATATAAACAGATGGAATCAGATGGAATCATCGCTATCATCCAAAAGACAATCTTGTTTGAATATTTTCAAAACGATTTATGTAATCCTGACTTGAACATAAAGAATACAAAGTCAAAAATACCTGTTGAAATGAGAATAAGATGTCTAATCATGTCTCAACTGCCCAAAATGTTATCAAACGAAGATCTGTGTCATGTCGGAGAATCTCGAAAGAGATAGTACATGCGACCTTGTTTAAAACTAGAACTGCGAAGGCTTGTCCGAGCATCGTGACGTATAAATTTTACCATTGACCTACTGGTGTGAGTTCCAATTAGTGACACTGCAAAATGTTTTACCAGACAACCGTTAAAAATGTATTCAGTTTTTGTTATGACTTCCAACCGTATGCTTTCAATACAGAAATTATGCATTATATGTATATTATTTTTCGTTAATTCAAAGAGATTTTGGGTTTGTTTGACAAGATTTCAACCATCCCTCATGGGGATTTATAATGCGAGAAATTTAAAATGGTGGCATCTCCGTGGTGGTGCTTACTCAGGTTAATCAGGCGACGAGTTCTAACTAGCCTCTAACTCGTCTACCTGTTTAGGAGTCCACCCACTCCAATTTGGTAGAACATTTTTAAACAAAAGCAGTCATATGGTGCTATTCTTTAGTCTGCAACCCCCATTTTGAGGTTAAAGATCTGACCTTAGGTAGTGCCCAGCCCCTATTCAAATTGTGTATAGCATTGTCTTCAATATGGAATGAATCATGCAGATCTATAATGCTACATTAAAACAGCTTTGTTTCAAGTAAGAAAAAAAATGTCTTCTAAGTAATACGCATTGTGTTTAAACAGAGTAAACTCTGGGTAGCTAATATATAACATGTCAACTCAGTACATCTTTGAAATGGATTAATGTCAATAAAACTGAACCGCCATTCCATCATCTACCGCTTGTTCATCACATGAAAAATATTAATAAAAGACATGCATGGTCTTTTTCATTAACAAGGCCGTAGCCATACCAGACTGAAAATATAAGAAACGAAGGCTATTTTTTTTCCATTTTAATCTTATCCTGTACAAAATTAGCATACAATTATGAACTCTTCAACCAATCACACCAGATGCATCGGCGACGGAGCTGAAAATTCAAAACGTATGATGAATAAGGATTAGCCGTATTTTGTTCTAATCGAATTAAATATCAAAAGAAACCAATACCTTGTCACAATGGTCAAGATACATACGGCTTTTCACAAATAAAAAAGTGGTTTCCCCCTCTCTCTTTGCCATGTGCCCAGGGGTTGCATTGGTCATCTGTCCAATACAGATCGGTTCCTTCGAACTTCATAACGAGGCAGTTCGTTGTTTCGTTCTTGGAGGGGTAACCCGCAGCCCATTTTGAGAAAGGCCCTACACTACCTCCGGTCTCCAACCATCGCCATTGTCCCTCGAAAATGTAGTCATCAGCCCCGATCCAGAACCCCGATTCCCGAAACTCTAAAATAAAAAAAAAAGATTTTAATAAACTGTTCTTCTTTTGATGCAATAAAAATTATTTCCGACATCTTTTTTATCGTATGAACTGCGAAGCACGTCAGCGTACTTTGAGAAGCGTGTTATATCACACCATCATCGTTACGGCAGCGCATTCCAGAGGAAATGACTTTTGTTTCAATTTTAAAAAAAATATTGAAAATGAAATTATTTTGTTTCAAAGCTTTATTTATCGGAAAGCTGAACATTTACCTCGCAGGTTTAGCAAAACACGTTTATACTGTAGGTACATAAAAAATCAAAACTTTGAAGCACGAGCCAAGTTCCATGTTTTATCAATAACTGGAAAGTACACATATTGGTAATTTGGATTATATCGGGGAAAGTTGATGAATGGAATTTATTCTATACGTACATGTAGATGTTTCTATCTGTTATTACAAGCAACAGATCAAAGCAAAACAATAAACTAAAATAAATAAATAAAAAAAAAACTAGATAAAGTAAAAAAAAAAAAAAATAAATAAATAAATAAAACAAAGCAAACAAAAAATATGATAAAATAAAAAAACAAAAACAAATCAACAAAAAAAAAACCCAAATAAAACAAACAAAAGAAACAAAATAAATCGATAAGCCAAGAAAATTAGGAAATAAAAAGATAATATTCCATAAATCTAGTTGTACGTGAAATGCGCCCAGTATTATTAAAGTCCCAATGTAAATGCATAGTTAATGGGTAGAAATCAAACATGTCTAATTTGTCTGTATTATTCGTCATTACAAAACACAATATTGACATTTCAAGAAAGTAAGTGACGACTAGAGTCGAGCAAGTATGACGTCATAAACTCTATCCCATTGTGTTTCAATACTTTGAAATTATAATATTTTAGAGAAAGAACCACGTAATACTATGCATTGAAAGAGATACATATGTGCTTGGGTACTAGAAGTTAATGCAGATATAAATCAAAGATTACTTTTTACACCCACTTATAAAATTTCCATCAACTACCAGTACATGTGCGTGGATGCATTTTTAAGTAGCGAGTCTTTGAAGCATAGAAAACAAATAAGCTATGTATTGCTCATAAGCATACGGTTTCATGGAAAGTTAGTATTGATTGATTGATTATATATTGTTTAACGTCTTACTCTAGAATTGCTCACTCATATGGAAAAGAGACTTTTAAACTTACTACATGCATACTGGAACACGTGTGAAAAATTATCTCATCAAAATGTACATGGAATTGCTAGAAAAGTTGTACATATATTTGTATGAAATGCAACATAGGATATCCTCGTCCCTTTATAAGATACGTATAATTATTCAGACACTCGGTACAGACCGTGGAGAACGGTGAGAACCTGAGTAACGAAATTATGTTTTTCCTCGTTGTCATCCGTCATCAGATATGCACCGTCCTTCCTGCATTCTCTCTACAAAAATAAGTAAATATAACACCAACCAAGCCATGCACAGCACAAATGCTACAACGGTCTTTAAAATGGCACGTGAATCTTTATTGATGAAGGCAGTAACTCTCTCCTTACCGCGGCGTCCACCCAACCTCTAGGATGGTTGCTGAAGTGTAAACACTCCCCTTGAAATTCAGACCACTCCAAGGGGCACCCTCCAAAAGCCAGCAACACGCCTGAAAATCCATATAATCGATAATATTGCCTTTTTACTACATTTTAATGATTTTTAGGTTATTTTTACAGAACTAATACATGCACTTTTTACTGCTGGGAAGAGGTGTTAAATCTTTTTTGTTTACTAAACAAATAATACAGAATCGTTTATTAAGTCATACATTTGTGATATTTACTCACAACAAGCGAAAACAACGGCTGTTCCTATACCATTCGCCATTTCTATCACAGCTCTGTTATCAGATTGAAGTAATGTCGGTCAGTACATGCCGCCGAATTATGCAGAATGAAATATCAATTGAAAAGTAAGTAGATAACAATGAATAATTGGTTTTGTTTATGTATGTTGATTAGTTATTATGTATGATGCCTTTTGCATTATTCAGTATTTGCTAATATGTGAATCGTATACATATGCCTAAATGCGTACATGTAAACACCCTAACATTACGAATATTAGATGTACTGCTTCCTTAATTGAACGTTTGGTCAAAATCCCTGCAACATTTTGGGACACCTGTCAATTTTAGAGGAGCGTATATGCTTTGTAATGCCATCTTAAAACACCTGTTGTAGAGGTAATATCATTTTAAAACACCTGTTGTAGAGGTAATATCATTTTAAAACACTTGTTGTGGTGATAATATCATCTTAAAACATCTGTTGTGGTGATAATATCATCTTAAAACACTTGTTGTGGTGATAATATCATCCTAAAACACCTGTTGTAGTGGTAATTTCATCTTAAAACACCTGTTGTAGTGGTAATTCCATCTTAAACACCTGCTGTAGTGGTAATTCCATCTTAAAACACCTGTAACTGTTGTAGTGGTAGGCGTCAGGTATCGAACACACCACTCATTATCATTGTCAGATTGATGTATCTGATCCTATGATGCATTGTCGTTGATGGCGTCATGTATTTCATCGCTTACACTAGTATATGTTCTTTGTCCTCCACCTGTTTACATCGTCGTGTATCTTGGTAGCCTTCGTTTGAACCTCAGAACACATTGTTTGCTATCTCTATTTATCTACGTACGTTTGAGAATCCCAATTATTTCTAATACACTAGCAATGAATTGATTGATTATTTATTGCTTTCCGCCACACTCAACAATTTTTCAGTTATCTGGTGGCGTCCAGTTTTTGTTAGTGGAGGAGAGAACCCAGAAAAATGTACCTGTGAAGAGACCACCGACCTTCCGCAAGTAAACTGGCAAACTTGCTCACATAACGCCGCTGCCGAGATTCGAAAACGCGCCGAGAGAGGTGCAATAAATTGAGCATTGTTAGTAGACTCAGCGCCCTATGATATTTCAGCAGCTACACTTTGTTATATCTATACCTAATACCTGCACGTTTGCCGCTTACTTTCCTTCAGCGTTAATGTTATTGTTGTACATTTGCCTGTTCCCTGCGATTAACATTTTAAAGTTTTTGCAGTGTCAAATAGTGAAGTATTATTTGCTGGACTACTAAATGAATTATAATTAGCTATTTTCTATCTATCGGTATCTCCTAGTTTTGTATGATTTTGCATGATTTTTAAACGGTTTTCCTGTCACAGAATGAACTGTTACATGTATAATCGCAACCAGTGTAGCAGGGGCAGTAACTCAGGTGATTGAATGTCCTTTAGTCTGTACACTGGCTCTGATAAAAGTTCAACTCAGATAAGAGAATTCATGAACTATGGTCAAACATCGGAATGAAAACGCCAGTAAAGGGTGTATCATTTATTAATGATAACAAAAAAAGGTTCCTCATATAAAAATGATAAGTCATTGTGAAGTGTCATCAAAATTAAAATAAATCAACAAAAAATGGAATACCCTGAGTTTTGAATTAACCAAGTAAATTAATATGAAAAACTCGGTAATACGAGAAAAAAGTATCATGGGAATGGCAGAAAAGTGACAGTGTCAAACTTTAAAGCATCTAATTAAAATACATGCATGTCCTTACTGGGCATCCATAATACTTAAAACTTTCAAAAATAGGACGGAGATCAGCTACACCTTGATCTGTATAGACTACACCTTTTGAAGACAACCCTGATAGAAATGATTGCCCCTGAAAAACAGTAATACTATTGATTGATTGTATATTGGTTTACGTCCCGCTTGGGAATTTTTCACTCATATGGGCCTCGGCTTTTTGCGGTCTCATCCCAAGGAACGCCCTATTTAGTCGCCTCTTACGAACAGCAAAGGGTACTAGGGTCCTATTCTAACCCCACATATCGTGCATTGAGTGCAGTAGTGTTCTATCTACCATTTTCCTGTTTTCGAGAAAATCGACTGTGAAAATTTTGCCACCTTGTTTGATAATCTAATCACATGGTTCATACCATCAAGCGTTACATATTATGAAATCTACTACTTCTACATGTACCTACAACATCTTGAAACAGGATCAAATATAATGCCAAAACCTACATTATAAATATATAATATCTATTAATACGCTATCACCTTGAACGTTTTAGCAGTCCTCAACTCTTATCCTAACAAAATTATGCAAAATTGTTCAGAGCTTTAAAACCTTGAGGCGTATTTGCTCAGAAATAGAATATAGAAAACTAACCATGAGGCAAGTGCAATACATGAGCACAACTAATCAAACACAACTTAATGCTCAGAATTCTGCTAACTGTAGCCAATCAAAACTAAAGAAACTACCACGACAAATTAGTAGCGGCAACTGGGGCCACACTTCCATTTTATACAAAATCGATGTGGAATGTATGAACCATATACAATCATGAAAGGTACTGTAAAATAAGAGGCTAACAGTACGTTAATGATCTTTATATGGATTTAACAATCAGAGCTCGCATTAGTTGCAATTTTGTGCACTGAAAAGATCAGATCCACCACATGTGGTTCAATTAAGCGTCTTGGTGATGTTCAAGTGATCAAGACGTTTTTTACCAAACTACTGTTTTACTTACAACATGACTAAGTTTGATAATATCACTGACGACTATTATCTAAACGCTTTACAAAAATAATAATAATGATATGATGATAATTCGCTGAGTACAACAAAGTCATTACAGAAGAGTAAAGGTACACTGTACACCGTGAATTATATCCCAGAATCTACAAATTAATCAAAGTATATAACACCTTTAGTGATCATGAAAAGGTGAAGATCGCGAACAGTGATCAATCTCAAAACTCCTACAAGGAAGACAAACTAAAGAGTTGGGCAAACACGGACCCCTGAATATACCAGAAGTGGGATCAAATGCCTAGGAGGAGTAAGCATCCCCTATTGATCTCTATATCTTGATCAGGCAATCGGAGTATTCTGTAGCCAGAATCAGTGTCACAGTGCCAAGAACGGCCTAACTATAAGAATGAGATACCAAGCTGGGATCGACCAGTAGCGTAGGAAGAGCAAACATTCCCTGTCGACCGGTCACACCCGCTGTGAGCTCTATATCAATCAGGAAACCGGAGTAATCCGTGGTCAAATTCAGTGTGTAAGAATGCCATAACAATTCGTATAAAACACATCAGACAAAATCTGATCCAATGACAGTTGTATTGGCAAACTAAATCGTTATGACGACCATACAATTTGCGACATGCTGACTTTTAACGAGCGTGTTCAAACTCCTGTAACATCAAGTTGTTTGTTAATAGCCTGCCTCAATTTAACAAAAAAGATCATACGCAGAACAAGCATGTGCGTTTCGAATCAACTGAGACATAAACGCATACGCAGATGATGAAGAATTGTTTAGTGATTGATTATTTGTTGTCTTCCGTCACACTCAACAATTGTTTAGTTACCTGGTGGCATAC
The DNA here is from genome assembly GCA_024699665.1 of Ostrea denselamellosa. NCBI lineage: Eukaryota > Metazoa > Mollusca > Bivalvia > Ostreida > Ostreidae > Ostrea > Ostrea denselamellosa. The sequence goes on from JAMZEH010000018.1 coordinate 11,204,921, forward strand.
AGTTTTTATTGCTGGAGGAGATAACCCAGATACAATGTACCCGGGAAGAGACCACCGACCTTCCCTAAGGAAACTGGCAAACTTTCTCATATTTATCGGTGAGAGCGAGAATCTAACCCACACCGATTAGAGGTGAGAGACCTTGTGATTTTGAGCGCGATTCTCTTCCCGGGTACATTGCATCGGAGTTCTCTCTTCCACCAATAAAAAACTGGACGCCACTAGATAACTGAAAAATTGTTGTGTGTGGCGGAAAGCAATACACAATCAATCAATCTTACCACTCAGCCACGGTACAGTGGTCACATTCAGTTGAAATTAGGTTGAGTTGATTGGTCATCACGGTAACATGCCCACGCATCAGATTGCCTGTGGCTACTATAGGTTACTAACCTCATGCTACCTGTGATTTTTGACCTTGCTACCTGAACAATCAATTAACAATATTGTGTCAAATGATTCCGTCTTCTATCTGCATTTTGAAGCGTCTTTGATATATTGCTGGAATTAATTCCATAAAAGGTAAGGTTAGTATATTTATATTTTACATATTGGTAATGCAGAAATAAGGTTAAATTCAGGTCTATTTTATTCTAAATTTCACAGTAAAGAAATAGTTTTATGCTGTATTTTGTGGTGTTCTTTTTTATCATTACTTTTTGGCATCAGATAATTTTTCATAAAAGAGAATGTAGGTACGTAGTAAGGAATATTATAGAGCACCCGAGATTTTTTTCTCTTTTATTCATAATCATCAAATGTATTTATGAAAGGTTCTAATAATACGTGTTCGCGTTTATTTACACTTTTATAAGATTGGCTAGTGACATTCGTGTCACCTTATCAGGTGACATTTAAATGTTCATTGCACAGGTTTAAACTGACCAGGGTTAGTGAGTAGAATTTATAGCCATTCGAAGGCTCTTCTTAGTGCAGTTAACACGCTTTTTCGCTTTTATCCTTCCCCACTTTACATGAGCGACTCAGGCGACGAACTGACTTTAGACGCAGAAAAATTGCTAAAAGATAGCACAGGAGGGGGTTCCACGCTGGAAATTTCGGATATCGTCAAACTCTTCACTGGGGTGATTCAGTCTCAATTTAAAACTTTTTCCGGCCAGTTAAAAGCAGAACAGTCGGAGTCCATTTTGAAGAAACTCGAGGAAAATTCCCTTCAAGGAGACAGCCGCAACCACATGATATCTGCCATAACTGTTTCTCAACAGGCCACTGGAAATCTAACTGCCCAAAGGGAAAGACACAGAGTCGATGATAAGTATACGGGTGGTTTGTCTAACGTTGTTTAAGGAAACAACAACGATTGTAGTATAAAGCATAGTTTGCAAAAACATCTCAACAAATGCAAAGAAATTGGGGTTTATCAATATATTCTGAAAGTAATAGAGTCTGGATATGAAATTCCTTTTTTTTTTTTTCGATTCCCCATTCGATGAATATTAGAAATAACAAATCTGCTGAAATTAACGCTGATTTTGTCACTTCAGAATTATCTCGGTTAATTGATAACGGTTGTGTTATCACCGTTTCTGTCAAACCATACATTGTGAGCCCTCTTAGTGTGGCAGAAAACAGGTCCAAAAAGAGATTAATTCTAGATTTGAGTAGACTGAATAAATACGTAAAATGCGAAAACAAAAATCAAGTTCGGAGATTGGAAAACAGCTTTGGATTATTTTGAAAAAGGTTGCTATTGTATAAAATTCGACCTCAAATCAGGTTAGCATCACATAGATATTTCTGAGAGTTTCCAGACTTACCTAGGATTTTCATGGAATAAGCAATATTACTGTTATACTGTACTACCTTTTGGGTTATCATCTGCTCCATTCATTTTTACAAAATGCTTGAGACCTATCATTAAGTTCTGGAGAAGTAGAGGTATAAAGATAGTGCTTTACCTTGACGATGGTCTCGTGTTTGCTTCATCTATTAACGAAGGCTTACTCGTTTCTGAATTCATTCAAAAAAGTTGTCAGAATTTGGGTTCCTAATAAATTTTGAGAAATCTATATTTTACCCAACTCAGAATATTGAATGGTTAGGAATTGTGTGGGATTCAGAACATTTTATATTTCTGTGCCAGATAGACGCATTGAGAATATAGTCGCTTCATTACAGTCAATACTGAAAAGTTTTCCTAAATTCACAGCCAGAGAGTTCGCAAGAGTAGTAGGAAAGATCATATCAATGTCACCAGTCATGGGTAACATATGCAATTTAATGACGAGGTTTTCCTCTGTGGAAATAGCACTTAGAAAGTCGTGGGACGATACCATGGTATTCGCACACAAAAATGAGGTTCTTAACGAATGCTATTTTTGGTTACAACGTATGCAGTCAAAAAATACACGGTACTTGCACAAATTGACAAAAGAGAGTGTGGTTATTTACTATGAGGCTAGTAGTGTAGATTCTGGAGCATACTGTGGAGGTTGACTCTAAAATCTTTCATTTGATGTGGAAAGAGTTTGAGAGAAACATGAGCTCTACTTGGAGATAGCGCAGAGCAATTGAGTTAGCTTTGGTATCATTTAGCGATAGTCTGAAAAATTGTGAAGTAAAATGGTTTACTGATGACCAGAGTTGCGTTAACATAGTACAGTAAGGTAATATGAAACACCATCTACAATCCCTTGCTTACAATATATTTAAGATATGTATAGATAGAGGCATTTCAATTGATATCCAATGGGTTCCTCGACTTCAAAACGAGAAGGCTGATTTTTTGAGCAAGTACATTGACGTCGATGACTGGGGCGTAACCGGAAAATGTTTTGAATTCGTAAATGACTGTTGACAGATTTGCAAATTATTATAATCGCAAATTAACCAGGTACAATTCAAAATTCTGGAATCCTGGTTCTGAAGCTATTGACAGTTTTACTCAAAATTGGGAACACGAAAAAACAATTGGCTAGTACCTCCTATTTGCGTAATAGTCTGTGCCATTAAACATCTTATTATCTGCAAAGCTGTCGGTATCTTGGTTGTTCCTAACTGGCCATCTGCTGTTTTTTGGCCTTTCATTTTCAACAAAGACATGACATACAGATGGTATGTTAAGGATGTTTTATTATTCAAGGACTGTACAGACGGACTAATTCAGGGTCAGAACAAAACATGTTTATTTAGATCAGTTAATTTCACTTCTGGAATACTGGTGGTAAAGTTGGACGCTAGATATTAGAAATAGAACGCTGAGGTTCATTTTAGTTCATTCTGATGAGTCCAGTGGAAATTTGGACAATTGTAAAGGTGTATTGGAGATGAACTGGGTCCTGGTACACCGTTTTTATGATGGTTAGATGTATTGCAGATGACATGAGGTCCTGATACATCTTTGACGTAGGTGTATTGCAGTTGATTGTAGATCCTGATACACTGCGAGAAAATCGATATTGAGCTAATGTTAATTTTTTGGTATTATGTTTATACATTTTTCAGACGTATTTAAAGTGGGCAGGTGATCACAGCATATTAGGATCGAGGATCAACGCCTACAGGAGTTACGGGACTCTCTACCAACTTTCTGCATTAAATCTAAGGCAGACAATACATTGAATCAATACAGGTACGCATACAATACTTTCTGTCGGTGGTGCCACGCATTTCTTCCTCCCATATGTCCATTACCTGCATCAGACAAACACGTGGCTTTATATGTAATTTCTATTGCAAAGGATTTTAAGTCTTCCAGCAAAATTCAATCAGCTACACATGCGATAAGTTGGGCTCATCAACTAGCAGGTTTTAAAGACCCTTGTGATTCCGCGTTAGTAAAGCTTACGAAGGACGGCGCAGTTAGAGAAATCTCCAAGCCTGATCACACCTGAACATTTGAAATTGTTGGTCCAGAGATATAAATCCCATAATTTGTATAATATGCGGATGCTATGTATGTGTTTATTAGGATTTGCAGGGTTCCTAAGATTTTCAGAGCTTGCAAATATCAAACTTAATAACTTGTCATTTATTGATGCTTGTGTTACTATTAATATAGTCAAAAGTAAGACGGATGTTTACAAAGAAGGGCATAACTTGTGTATTGCTAGTATTCATTGTGAAACTTGTCCAGTTCAGATGTTAGAAGAATACATAAAATTGTTGGGTGTTGATGTGAATTCTTCTCAGTATTTGTTCAGATCACTAACATTCTGTAAAAATACCAAAACATACAAGACAAGAAGAAATAATCGCCCTTTGTCCTACACGAGGGCTCGAGGAATTGTTTTAGATGGTTTTGAAGAAATAGGCTTAGATAGAAGTAAGTTTGGTCTACATAGTTTGCGCTCAGGTGGCGCTACTTCAGCAGCATCTGCCGGTATCAGTGACAGGTTGTTTAAAAAACACAGGCGGTGGAGGTCAGAAAGGGCAAAAGACGGTTATGTTAGAGAAGCATTCAAGAAAAATTGTATGTCACAAAGAATTTAGGCATCTGAAATTTTAATATATATGCAAATTTCTTAATCGCTCTTCTTTGTCTTTTCGAAATAAGTAAACTGCACTTACAGAGCGCTTCAGTTCCTAAGTAATATACGTGTTTGTTTTTATTTTATAGATTATTTATGTTCGTTTGAGTAGAACGAATTAGAACATAAATGTATTTATGAAAGGCTCTAATAACACGTGTTCGTGTTTATTTACACTTTTATAAGATTGGCTAGTGACATTCGTGTCACCTTATCAGGTGACATTTAAATATTCATTGCACGGGTTTAAACTGACCAGGGTTAGTGAGTAGAATTTATAGCCATTCGAAGGCTCTTCTTAGTGCAGTTAACTTATACCCACCCACCCGCCCTTTCCTTACTTGCATATTTGGAATATCATTGAAATGAAATGATTTTATTTTGTAGAAAGGAAGATAGAGAAGAACGTTGGAAGTACATGTATATTATGACATTGTATTATGTATATGTTACATTGATGTTTGAAATAAGTAAACTGCACTTACAGAGCGCTTCAGTTCCTAAGTAATATACGTGTTTGTGTTTATTTTATAAATTATTTATGTTCGTTTGAGTAGAACGAATTAGAACATAAATAATATTTACACAAATTAAAAGATTATAAAATTTAAAGCACACAATATTAAAAAAATAAGCATCAAAATGTCACCTGTTTCTTTGATTAATGGATTGTTTTTCAAAATTTTTTAATAAAATGCATCTCTTCTGCTGTGAACAATACAAAGTTGGTAATGATTATATGAAATATAATGTCTCAAAATGTATATACATAAGCGGGTTATGTCTACCTTTTTGTTTTCATTTAAAAATACTTGCCTCCGTCTAAATATCCCAAATCTACTGAAATGAAAGAAAAAACACCAAACTTTGACGTTCTTTGTTTTAGGTGGGGCTACAGACATAAACATTACATCAAAGTTTAATCTATTAAATACTGGATTTTCACAATCTTTCAACAAGTTATATGATATATAACGAAATTATTTTTAAAATCAGTCAATTCTGAACATCTCAAAAATAAATGTAATATATCTTCACAATTGTTTAAACATAAAGGACATAGATTAGAGTCTACTTTTCTAATCTTACATAATTTTTCATATGTGAAGGTAATATTATGAAAAATTTTGAAGTCTAACTCTAATACGTCAGAGATTTATACAATTGTAACGATTTTGCCCATCTTTTATCAAAATAATTAATATGCTCTAACCACTCGGCCACGGTGGCCCATGTGCTATGAGGAAATTTAAAGGCTGACAATTATGTGGAAATGTACACTGTATAATGTTAATGTGGAAATGTACACTGTATAATGTCAATGTGGAAATGTACACTGTATAATGTCAATGTGGAAATGTACACTGTATAATGTTAATGTGGAAATGTACAATGTATAATGTTAATGTGGAAATGTACTTAATATACACATATCATTAGTGTTTGATTCTTGAATGCCAAATTAAATAAACAACATATACTTTAAATTAGCTATGAGTTACTGCATTGTTGTCTCGTAAATTTAATACCTTAACACGTATTCCCACTTTATTCGTGTCCCAACTTACCTTCAAATATTCATTAAATCCCCATACGACCCGAACATTCACAGATTCATATGATTTTGGATGTTGAACTATTCCTGTCTGTTGTTATAAATATGTTGTTATAAACCTACAGCTGGTGACGTCTCAAAATGAGTAAAAATTCTCTTCGGGAATAAACAAACAAACAACCGAAAGTAATTTAGACTGGATACAAAGAATTACAAAACTTATGACATATACAGAGCTCAAACTGCGTAAACAATGCATACATCATCCTAGTACATCGTTGTAAGAGATTTATTGAAAGTTTACGTTTATTTCCACATATTAAAGCCACTGAAAAACAATCAGTTACATTTACTCAGCCTTACACGTACGTGACGATCTAGAATTATTATGGATGCGCTTTGTTTGCAAAGTCTAAAATCGGATCCGGATTAATAAGTTGTAATCCGGAATTGATGGATCATTTCAATTTTAGTATACTGTTAATCAGACAGCCATCAAAATCATTTTAAAAGTCTAAGTACGGATCAAGGATTTAAAGTTAGGGGCGCAACGTCATGAGACAGGGGGTCTGGGGACCGCCTTAAGGCCACTCAGTGGATCAAGGGCCACGCCCTAGCAGGCGCCAAGGGGGCAAAGGCCTGGGAAATTCTGAATTTGACAGATTTTTTAGGTCTGGAAATATGTCTTCAACGTCATTTTTGCTATTTTCTGTCATTTTTAATGAGGTAAAATTAACAGAATGACATAAAGTTCTCCCACTAAATGTAGCAAGTATATTGTACAATATATAGGATATGAGGTACTTAACATAGCAATGGAAATGCAGGTTGAGAATAATCTTTTCATGAAATTTTAGTTTACAAACAGTTGAGTTCTCCCCCCCCCCCCCCCCCACCGGATTTTTGTTTTTGTTTTTTGTTTTGTTTTGTTTTTTGTTTGTTTGTTGCTGTTGTTGTTGTTTTTTTAAAATATTTTTGTCAGCTTTGATATGCACAAAATCACTGTTCTAACAAGTGGTACCTCGTTCATTCTGTACTTTTTTTTTTGTTGAATCAAACGAATTTAAAGAGAAAACACATTTGCTAAGAGCTAAATAAAGTTATCATTGATTCCGGTTTACATACAAAGGTATATTAAATGGCATGCAATAGAACGAAATGTAGATACCGCATAGCGGGGTTTTTTCCGTGGGGTGAAAAATTTCAGTTGGCTTATTTTAGCGATTAGACAGCTTTCCTCCGAATTTTTATATTCACCCAATTGCGACTTCAATATTTGAAAGAGAGACAATAACTCTCTAAAAGTCTTTTAATGCAGGAGTTGTCCTTTTTATTTTTAACTTTGTTTGAGAATTAGGGTCAAGCATTCACTGGTAAGTATTCACATTTCTATTAAAATCGTATGCACATTTTCTGACATTATTAGGATTATACTTCTGAAGGATGAGCATCTTGAATTATTCCAAGTGAAAAGAAGCGACTCCAAAAGAAATTTTTCACTAGGGGATTTGATAGGGCCAAATGCATTTATAGAGGCAAACAAAAATGTACGAGAGTCCGCCTAGAGGACAAACTTCTTTAAGCATTGATTTAAAATAAGTTTGAAATAAGTACTTAAAACCATCTTTACTTTATTTTTTCATGTTTTTGTAAAGAATACCTTGTCCTTTATCCAGCTAAAATTATTGGCATACCTTTGAGCCATCATATCGTGAAATATTACACCTACGGAAAGACCCCGCAATACGATAAAAGTTTATTAAATGCTTTACGGTAGAATAGACTGAATTGGTTGTTTCTATATTATTTAACGTCCCACCCGAGAATTTTTCACTTATATGGAGGCGTCATCATTTCCGATGTACGGCTCTGAGTTTACGGTCTTTGAGCAAGGAGGAATCTTTATCGTGTCACACCTTATGTGACACGGGGCCTCGGTTTTTTGCTGTCTCATCCAAAGGACAGCCTCTATGTAGTCGCTTCCTAGAGCAAGCAAGGGATAACGAGGACTTTCTCTAACCCGAATGGAGTGGATATATTAGTTGTATTAAATGGTTTACAATGAAAAACCTAGATAACTAATAGTATGCAATCTCGTAATTCCCATAGAAAATACAAATAGAGAGATGGGCAAACACGGACCCCTGGTCATACCAGAAGTGGGATCACGTGCCTAAGAGGAGTAGACATCCCCTGTCGACCGTTCACAACCGCCGTGAGCCCTACATCCCGATCAGGTAAACGAAGCAAATCGTAGTCAGAATCAATGTGCTAGGAACGGCCTAACAATTGGTATGAAACACGTCAGACAACATTTGACCTAATGGAAAGTTGTACTGGCAAACTAGGTCGTTATTATAATAACTACCATAATATTTGCGAAATGCTGACTTAAGACAACACTATACAAACCCTGTAACATCAACTTCCTTGTCAGTAGCATGACTCGATATAAAAACTGATCATATGCAGAACAAGCTCTTGCGTATCGAATCAGTTGGGATATATAAATATCATATGCAGGTGATGATGGAAAATTGGAACAAAAATAAGGGAAGTTGACGATGGAGAAATTGAAAGCATCCCCTTTGTCATAAAGTTGAGTTGTTAGTTTGCCACCAGCATTTATTGTCAGTAAAATATCTAAGTACGAAGTAAATGTGGAAGACTCTGTGGTGTCTTTTATTTCAAGTTCACTGGAATATATCTGATCGACATATGAATGAAAATGATCCTTGTTGATAGATAAAAGTCGTCGATATATCTAAATGTCGAATTGAAGGCCACAGCAAGAGATTTTTCTTCACATGTAGAAGCTTTGAATGAATTCTGCTTCATAAGAAAATAAAAACAGGTCAGCTAACAAACGAGCACAATTCGTGCCCATGGGAATTCCAACAAACTGTTTTAAGAACTAATCACCAAAGATTACAAGGATACTGTCAATGAGGAACTCTAACATGTTTTTGATACCAACTTCAGAGTTATTGTGCGTGGAATCCGAGTGGTGTTTAACAAAATAATTTTTGGAATCACCGATCACTAGATATAAATATTTCCTCTTACCATTTTCGTTGACGAACCAACTGTCTATGATGTCAAAAAAATCCAGTCTTTAATTTATCGTGAGGTATGGTCTTGTAAAGTGTTGTAAAATCATACGTTTTATGTTGTTAATTTGAAAAAAAGTTTTGTGATTCACTAAAAGTTCTTTAGAATGTTTAAGAATCAACATTTGATTTACACCACTTCTTGTACATGTATATACAGTGGCACAGTACGTTTGAAGTTTCTCCTTCACAGCAGTTAATATTTTCGTAAGGGGCAAAGATAGGGGCTTGGTAGAACATTTACTGGATCCAGTTATGTGTCTTTGTTTGTAAGGATTTTGTGGAGTTTGGGGATCCAGTGTAGGTACGGTAACTCATATTCATCCGCTTCATTGACTGGGATATTAAACGTATTTAAAACTGAAGCATGATTTTGAAGAATTTCATCTTTTGAAAGGGCAGTTGGAGTATAATCGCGATTACTGCTAGTGGAGATATTAGTGATATGAGTTGTATTAAATGACTTAAAATAGAATGAACAATGGTGACGTCTCCATATGAGTGAAAAATTCTCGAGTGGAACGTAAAACAATATACAACCAACCAACAATAGAATGGAGTAGAGATATTAGTTGTATTCAATGGTGTACAATGGAATAGAGTGGAGATAATAAATACATTAAATCGTTTAAGATGGAACAGAGTGGCGACAATAGACGTATTATATCGTTTACAAAATACAGTGGCGATGATAGTTGCATTAAATGGTTTATAATAGAATGGATCGTAGATAAATGTGGTATTTGATGGTTTAAAATAAAACTGAGTGAAGATCATGTAATTGAGTGTAGCGGAAAACCCCATTCATTACAATTATAAAAATATAAACTGCACTTGCTTTATGCATTTCATTAAATGTTCAGTAACATTCGTTAAGAGTTAATTTATAAAGAATGATATGGTAGCACATAAAGGAATTTTTAATAATGCAACAAAAAGGAAGGCGACGCCCTAATATCTTCAAAGTTCGTGCGTAAAATCATTATACCGTCCAAATTGACCAAATGTTAGATAGTAATATATACACAATATGTATTGTGCCTATTTTACGATACGAATTGGTCTAGAAAAATATTACATTTCGACGTTGGGGATATCATCAATCAAACAAATTTGTAATGAGAATTTAGGAAATTGACATTTAATGAATTGAGAGAAAGCGAAGAGACAGACGGAGACACAGAAATGGATAGATTTAAAAAACAATAGTTGTTCATCCGCATTTAATTGACTGATTAAAGGGCAATAAACATCCTTTTTATGGAGTCGTAGAATGATGAGACGTCGAGCTTGGTTCTACAGATGCCGATGCCCCACTGGTAGGATTCTGTTGGCATGTACCATACACGGAAGTAAAAGTTGGCAGGTCAATGTTCGGTATACATGTCAAGTTCTTGGCACATGCGCACTCTGATTCTGACTCCAATGTGATGCAGTGATGGGTACTTGTTGGAATCCGTTTGCAGTAGAGATACGTTGCCAGGAATTGGTCTCTAACGCAACAAAACCCAGGGTCGCACGATAAATAACGGTTATTCATATCACAACGGATGTTGTCCTGTATCAGAAAACAATGTCACATACTACATGCATCCAAATTCCTACAAGCATTTACATATGAAAAAGCATATTTAGATAAATTTGCGAATAAATTGGAGCAAGTGAATTCTACACGTCTATATGTCTATATACATGTATTTCAAAATCTCTTCTTTGACATACTGAGTTTGATTTATGTGATTGTATAATGGGTGTTTTCTGCGGTTGTCCATTTCTTGCGGAATTTTGCGGATATGAAAAATCAAATTTACAATCGGAAATATATATATCGATAGGTATAGGTATATACAGGTATAATGGAACTCCAGAAATTGCTAACGCAGAAAATAATTTGCTACCTATCAGGGACCGGATCAAAAAAAAAATCCACACGCAGAAAATACCTATTATATGGTTATTTTGTTTGTTTTATGTATCGTCAAGAATTTTTCACTCATACTGAGACGACACCAGCTGTAGGTCATGTACCACAAATTTAGACCTATGCTTAGCGCCCCGGGCCGTAGCAGTGAGAGTTTTAACTGCCACACATGTCGCGAAACGGGACCTCCGTTTATAAGATCAAATTCGAAAGACCCGTGATTCCCACTTCTAAATGCCTAGCCTTTGACGAAGGAACAATCACTACCTATTTTTACGTTTTAGGCTTGACGCGCCATGGCACGAGTGGGGTTCGAACTCACTACTTCCCGGTAACGAAGCTATACAGTATGCATGGAAATGTTTCCCTTTGTATAAATTAACTCGAATTCCTTTCCCGATTTTTAAGGGTCTTACCTGTGTATCAGCAAGGACAATTAGTAAAGAAATAACGACCAGACTTATTAATTTGACAGCCATTGTTCAAGCACGAGAGTCGAAAAGATGTACCACCTGTTCGTTCCCATGTGGATGTTCGAGTCAATGTCTTTATCTTTGAGGGCGGCATTGTGGAGTGTAATGTACAAGAGCCATTTTATATCATCATACATAACTGAACAAATAATCATCGTTGGATGAAATATTGTTAAAATTTGCAGTTTTACATATTTTTTTTAATTTTTGTTTACACAGTTCGATCTGAAAAGTATTGCTATTCATATGGGAGGAATATGTCCACGTATATCATAATAGATATAATAATAATAATAATAATATAGTTTCAAAATAGTTAATCACATGATTGATATTGACAAGCATGAATCACAACAATAACACCCTCCACGCGCACTGTCATCGCTGCAGCTTTCTTTTCTTATATGCATGGGTTCAAGGTGCATATACAGGTTGCATGAGAGGCGATAATATTTGCATGAGAGACGATAATGTTTGCATGAGAGGCGACAATATTTGCATGAGAGGCGATAATATTTGCATGTGAGGCGACAATATTTGCATGAAAAGCGATATTATTTGCATGAGAGGTGACAATATTTGCGTGAGAGGCGATAATATTTGCAATTTCTATCGAAGGGTTTTGACGTCATTAACTTAGGTTTAGCGTGGCCAAATTAAGAACAGTCCTCCAAACCACGATGGTTTGTGACAGCAATAATCGGCACTTCTCCATGTATGTGTGGCTGTAAGGTTAGTCCATTAGAAATATAATGGGAACTAATTACAACAAAATATTTTTAACGGGAAAATCTACCTTGGTATATTATATTCAAACTTCCACAAGTCTTAAAAAATTCATAATGGGTAAAGGCTGTAATTATTCATTAAACATTTGGTTACTTTTTAGGTTCAAATGTATGACTAGCCGGCGCTTGATACACGACCTAAATACGATATCAGGTTACAATAATGTTTTTAAAAAAGCAAATTAACAACGTATTACACATGCCAGTGAAGATAACACTTTTTCCCTTGGACTATGTTAAGAA
>JAMZEH010000018.1:11220000-11422500 GCA_024699665.1 Ostrea denselamellosa
TCAGAGTATTGAATTAGAAAATTTTGCGGTTAACTGCATTCAATCATGAAGGTCTTGGTAAATTATCCATGTATAAGTAATTAGAATGATTTTCCATAATTTCTGTCAAATGGGTATAATTGCCATTTCTCGTAACATGGATGACTTCTTGCAGTGTCTATGGGGATGCAGTTATATGTACGAAAGAGCTGGGAACGATAAACATAAGAGAAAGTCCATCTTTAAATCTCATCAAATCAAATACGTGATATGCCTACAATGTCCCATTGATTTTTTTTCTAACATTTTATATTGATTTTGTTTGTTATATTAGTAAGTTAAAAATAACGGTGTTTCTTCAAAAAAAAATAAAATGGCAAGCAGTTAGATTACATGAAAAAGTCTTTTTCATGCAGAAAATTCACGATTTACATACATAACTCCACGTTTTTAATATAATGAGTCAAAGTATTTCCGATACTAAACAAAATTGAAAGAAATCAAAGGAAAATTTCGTTTGGTATTAGCTGTGGGATTAAAGCAATTTGTCAAGCACAAAGAAAATGTTTTAATCGGCCATGAATTTACTCCAGCTGGAACACTACGGTGCCTTTCTCATAACTGCATCAATGGAATAACAATGTTTTAGGTCAGGACTTTTACAAACAAAGTAATATCAGGGATGTATATTTTATTTTTTTGACAACTATTATTTTCTGTCCAAATCCTGACAATATGCATGTATACCGTGTATACCGTGTTACATGCAGACAAATTTCAAATAGAGAAAGAAAACACCTTGAAAAATGTAAATGGTATTCGACAGGAAATATCGAAGAAAAAAAATCAAATGGAGTTTAATTTTTTGTCGGTTTTTCACTCAAGGTGAGATTTTAGTTGGGTTTTTTAAAATCATATAGCATTCCTATTCCAATTCACTAATATTTTCTGTCTTTGTTACAAGATATGATGAATTATACAAATATGATACAAATCAAAGCATTTCAATTGAAGGATAGATTTAAATTGAATTTCCAATTTTCGATGATTTTTTCATCAATAAATGATCTTTTAGCCTCAAAATAACATCTTTCTCTTCAATATATTTTCTTCTAAGCTTGTCACATGTACATCAGTGTATCCAAATATGATACAACTCATGTTTCAATTGTAACATAGATTTAAACAAATTGGAAGTTCCAATTTACAACGATTTTTCCACAATAAATGGTGTTTTAGCCTCAAACTAACAGATTTCCCTTCAATATTTCTTTTCTAAATTTGTCTTATCTGCTAAAGGATATGCTAATTTATCCAAATACGATACAAATCATGGAATTTCAATTGAATCAGATTTTAATAAGAATTTTCCATCAATAATTGATGTTTTAACCTCAAAATAGCAACTTTCCCTTACATATATTTTTCTAAACTTTGTGTATGTGTTTAAGGATATATTAAACTATAAAAAAAATGAGAAGAAATCTTTTGTTGCAATTGGTTCCCATTTCGAAGAAAATTTCTCTATTTCTCCTGGACTAGGTGCGTTAGATAACGGGAGAACAACTCAGAATCTAGGTTGTAGCTAGGAACCACAACTCTAGCCGTCAGTGAGAACAAGGAACGACAACGCAGGATGTTAGTAAGAAAAAGGAACGGCAACTCTGGGTGTCATTGAGAACAAGTAACGATAACTCAGGGTATCAGTAAGAGCAAGGAAGCACAACTCGGAATCCATGTGAAAGCAACGACCGCTATGACTGTGAGAGCAGGTTGTAAGTGAGAGCAAAGAACGATAATTCTGGTTGTTTGTTTGTTTGTTTGTTTATAGCCGCCTGAGCAATTTTTCAGCTATCCGGCGGCTGTAAGTGAGAGCAAAGAACGATAATTCTAGTTGTAAGTGAGAGCAAATAACGATAATTCTGGTTGTAAGTGAGAGCAAAGAATGATAATTCTGAGTGTAGGTGAGAGCAAGGAACGACATCTAGGATTCTAAGTGACAACTCTTAGTTAAATACAAGGTGCAAATGAAAGCAGGGAACGACAACTCTAGGAGTAAATGAGAACGATGAACGATAACTCTGGAATAATTGATTGTTTGTTTGTTTTACGTCCCGTCGAGAATTGTTCACTCATATTGAGACGTCACCAGCTGTAGGTGAAGTTCCACAAATTTAGACCTATGCTTAGCGCTCAGGGACGAAGCAGTGAGGGTTCTTTAACGTGCCTACGCCTACCGTGACACGGGACCTCCATTTTTAATGTCAAACCGAAAGACCCGTGATTCTCACTTCTAAATGCCGAGCGTTTAGCGAACGAGCAATCACCACCTATTTTTCGTCTTAGGTTTGACGCGGCCATGACACGAGCGGGGCTCGAACTCACGACCTCCCGGTTACGAAGCGAACGCTCTAACCACTGAGCTACCGCGACCTGTCGCTGGAGTAATTGAGAGTAAGGAAAGACAGTTTTAGATGTAAATGAGATCAAGGAACGACAACTTTAGGTGTACGTAAGAACAAGAAAAGGCAACTCTAAGTGTAAGCGAGAGCAAGGAAGGACAACTCTAGGTGTAAGTGAGAACAATGAAAGACAACTCTAGGTGTAAGTGAGAGCAAGGAAAGGCAACTCTAGGTGTATGTGAGAACAAGGAACGACAACTCTAGGTTTACGTGAGAACAAGACAAATTTAGCAAGGAAATACAACTCTAGGTGTAAGCGGGACCATGGAAAGACAACTCTGAGTGTAAAAGAGAACAAGGAATTTCATTATACACACTTTATCCTCAAATGTTACATGACAACATTGTTTTGTGGTAGGGCATGAAGTAGCTACTACGTCTTTGAGTAAGAGGCTCTTTTACGTATGAAACAACAATTCATATATATTTCTAAACCACCCATGGAATCCATATTTTAAAGTCGTCTATTCGTTGTTGATAAAGGTATGAATGGAAAATGTTTTGTAAAAAACGATCTGCAACCATGATAATAAGCAGCTACAGTGCTCACCCAAAAACATTGCTCTGGCTGATTTACTGGTGCATCGAACAAAATCCTATGTTAACACGACTATATAATATTTCTAAGGACGCGATTAAATTATTCTGACAAGCTGCTTTACATGTACTTTGTTTTACTATTAGAAATATTTTAAACCAATTCGTGACATCATTAAATACTGTAGGTCAACATTGGCTGCAAAAGTTATGATTTATCTATACTCTGCAAAAAAAGAAACGCATAGCCCTTTTGAAATTTTAAAAATGCAAATTATGTATTTTACCAGGTAAACTGAAATGGTCAATTGAGTAATTGATTTTTTACAGGTAAGTATGAAACTTTAAAGGTCTGTTCATTTGATTTGGCTCTCTGCCAAATTAGCTCGGCGACTCTCTAAAATTGCACATCACCTCTATCGCCATGGAATTTGGCTTACGTTTTTCACGAGAACTTTGTGCTTAATTCAACCACTACATTAAAGCGTATAAAAGGACGAAGTTTGAAGCTTGAATTCATCATAACGTTAAAATGCTGCCATGCCAAGGTTGGACCCTGCTACTCGAAATATCGTCATTGGCCGTCTCCAGGCCGGAGTATCCCAAAGTGAGATTGCACGAACTGAAAACGTAAATCAGAGCACAATTTCTCGGCTGTGGAACAGATTCCAGCAGACTGGCTCTACTAATGACCGACCGAGGAGTGGGCGACCTCGCATTACGACTCCTGGACAAGATCGCTACATCCGGGTCTTTCATCTACGGAATCGAACCGTTGCTGCAACAGCTACTGCAGTCGGAATACCTGGATTGAGAAGAATCAGCTCGCAGACAGTCCGCAACCGACTTCGACAATATGGCATTAGACCCAGAAGACCGTATTTTGGAGCAGTTTTGACACCGTTACACAGACGAGAAAGAGTCCGATGGTGCAACAGATTGAGGGGCTGGACATTCCGCAACTGGCGTAGAATCTGGTTCAGCGATGAGTCCCGTTTTCTGCTACAGAAACGTGATGGAAGAATCCGTGTATACCGGCGCAGGAATGAACGTTTCTCTTCCTCGTGTGTCCAAGAAGTGGATAGCTTCGGTGGAGGTAGCGTCATGATGTGGGCGGCGATCTCTAATGACCGTAAAACAGAACTGGTACATGTCCCGGGCAATTTAACGGCTCAAAGGTACAGAGACGAAATTCTCCAACCTCACCTTATGCGCGTAATTGACCGACAGAGGGAGTTATTCCAACATGACAATGCTAGGCCTCACACAGCCCGCTTAACAATTGACTACCTTCAGCAGAACAACATTAATGTGCTACCATGGCCTTCCAAATCACCGGATTTGAATCCGATTGAACACTTATGGGACCAACTGGATAAACGTGTGCGCCTGCGCCAACCTCCGCCTCAGACCCTCGATCAGCTCCGTCAAATGTTACAACAGGAATGGCGAACAATTCCACGCAATAACGTAAGAACATTGATTGACTCTATGCCAAGGAGATGCAGAACTGTGTTGGCAGCTCGAGGTGGTCATACACGGTACTAACTTAAACGTGACAGGAAGTGTTCTTAACTGTGATGATCTGACTTTTTTTTCACCAATATCTAAGGTTTGGACTGTAATTTTTTTCAATTGAAACAATTCTAGTGAATATCTACATTTTTTATTGTAAAATCATAATCCAAAATACATCTACTAAAATCTTAAAAAATCCATTATGCGTTTCTTTTTTTGCAGAGTATAGATATCAACTTAAATTTCCTGATACCCCCCCTCCCCCGGAACCATGATTTTAACAAACTTGAGTTAGTACTATGTCAGGAAACTTTCGTTAATTTTAACTTTCCTGGCCCAGTGGTTCGTGAGAAGAAGATTTTATAAAAAATTTCCCTATATATTTAAATGTAAAACGTTCATTCCCTAGTTTGGCCCCACCCCATTCTCAGGGGCCATGCTTTTTGTAAAACAAAATGAATTAGCACTGGAGCGGTCATCCATTTCATTTTTAACTTCAGAGCACTGGTTGTTAGAATAGATCCACAGAGCTCCTTGCTTGTCGTAAGAGGCGACTAAATTGGGCGGGCCTTCGGATGCGACCGTAAAAACCGTGGCCCAGCAGGTGTGGCATGATAAAAATCCCTCCCTGCTCAAAGACCATAAGCGACGAGCATAATCCTAAATTTTGCAGCCCTTCACCGGCAATGGTGACGTCTCTATATGAGTGAAAGATTCTCGAGAAGGACGTTAAACATTATACAATCATCCATTTAACTTCAGAAAAAATCCAAGAAATGCAAAAATTGTATAAAAATGAAATGTTGATTACTCGAATTGTATAATTTTGATTCTATGCTCTATTTAATTAATTCAAACTGAAACTTAAATTGCCCCTTATGTTTCGTGATGTTTACACATTTAATCTGAGTGTTGTTAGAATACATCTATATGTAAAATGTATGTATTACAGGACACATTTTAAGAAAGAAAAAAACAAGGCAGAGACTTATGAGAGTATAATCCTGAAGAATTGAAAAAAAACCGAGTCGAGTAAATACCTAGTCAGCTTTGTGTTATATATATATATATATATATATATATATATATATATATATATATATATATTACCTAGTTTGGTATGGGGTTCCACCTCCTTGACAACCAGCTGTCGGAACTACTTTTTTCACCCTTAATTTACATCACAGCACTGTGTTGAGCCTTCTACGGTATATAAAGTCAAAGAGTGAAATAAGATACTTCGATTTACTACACAGTTTGTTTTCTCGTTTCAAGCAAGACGTATAGAATTATACTTAGTACACAAATTACTGTTGTAAAACACCAATACAGTCTTTGCATATAATGTTCGAATAATAGACTGAAACAAAGATACTAGATTGGAATGAATGATTTACCAAGATTTTATAAACTTTACTGTGTTCATTTTGAAATACTTTTCTTACTGGGGAAAGGAGGGGAGCAAAGATTGGTTGCTTCATTGCTTGATCAGTCTCAACCAAAACAAAACAAAAAATCGTGCGTCACAATTTATCAGATGACGTCACCTCACATTCATATGTGTATTGCGATTAGCCATTTGCCTATATATTGTTATGAAAGGGTAAGTTTTCATGTGATAGAACTCTTTATAAATTTAAAAGCTGCAAATTATTGCAGTGAAGATTACCTAGGGTAGGCCGTCAACAGTGCAATTTCCCCTATTTTCTCAATAAAAAAGGCTAAAATAACTAACAGTCTTCAATCTCGCGATTCCTATAGAAAATACAAATCAACGAGATGGGCAAACATATACCCTGGGCATACCAGAGGTGGGATCAAGTGCCTAGGAGAAGTAAGCATCCCCTATCGACCGGTCACACCCGCCGTGAGCCCTACATACCGATTAGACAAACGGAGTAATTCTTAGTCAGAATCAGTGTGCCAAGAACGGGGTAACAATTGGTATGAAAACATCAGACAGCATGTGACCTAATCTGTCGAAGCGACTTTAACGTCAATCTTTAAATGGCAGAAAATATCCATTGCATGCACAGCCTACACATATTTTCTGTTATGAAGTTCGCAGTAAAATTCACCTTCACCAATTACGTTTACAATTTTGATAAATAGCCTCTGTAGAATTAAGATGACTGCCTTGAACACAGCTAGACGCTAATTGGACGTGGTTGCTAAGTTTATCATTGCGCGGCTCAAATGCTTTGAAATTTTCAGTATTTATGTACATTTCCATATACATATATACTGTTAGTTATCTTGGCCTTTTTATTAGTACTTTTGCCTTTTTGCATTAAATTATAAGGAATTACTTAACTTTGGGGGCAAATTATAAGAGTAAATTATAAGGAATTACTTAACTTTGGGGGCAAATTATAAGAGTATAACCTGGGTTGGGTAGTTTACGCTGTTGTTCCTCGCTTCGCAGATTATACAGCGTAAACTTACCCAACCCAGGTTATACTCGTATAATTTGCCCCAAATTTAAAGTCACTCCATATATATATATATATATATATATATATATATATATATATATATATCAAATGAATTTTATATAGAAAGGTAGAATACGCAATCGTTATATTGAGGAACAAATTTTATTATTTTTCCTCGGACTAAATATCGCTTTTTATTGGTTTAATTGTACCACGTGACTGTCGACCGAATCACTATGTCTGGCCAACATTTTATTCCGAAGGAAAATTGATAGGGTATATGGTCAGAGGAAGCATTAAAAAATAAATATTATGAGTAGTTAACTAAATATTAAAATAAACCAACAGATTATTAGGTGTGTTTTTTTTGTTTTTTTTATTTTATCGCCGATCAGATATTTCATTTAAAATCTTGACTGCCCTCTGATATTAATACGTAAAACTGATTTTTAAAAAATCAGTTTTTGGAGGAATATCAGTGAAACTAATTTGTGTAGAACATATTTGTAGCAAATGTACAGACGTCGAGTACAGCATCTATACTGTATTCCTTAGAAACGCGAACACTTGGACGTCAAATACGTTAAGTTTTAGATAAACATTAAATGTGATTTCAATGAAAAAAGGTTAATTAATTACAAAGGTATGCGAGCGTTGTCAAATTTTCATCTAAAATTTTAGAACAGAATTCTCCATTCTGATTAAAAACAATTTCCAATGGATACTTCTGAGCACATATTAATCGCCGTCTTGGCGCGCACCATCTAATAGCCTGTTGATAAGTTTCACTATTGAAATAGTTTTATTCTGTACACCCAAACAGTTTCCATGCACTACGTTACTTCTTTGTGAAAACGACATTTCCAAATAACTTATCGGTCTAAGTTTCCGCAGTGCGACTATATATATATATATATATATATATATATATATATATATATATATACAATACAGATCCTTTTTATCTTGAGATTTTACGCAGTTGGTATTTAGTTTTATTCATCTCATCGGTGTCATTTTCTACGTCTTCCGCTTTATCCGTTTGATTTTGCACTATACAGTGTACAAGAATCGAAAAGTTTCCAAGTTGATCATAGTTCATGAATGTATTCAGTATCATGGTTAGAATATAGTTTTCGTGTTTGTAGAACACCGGTACCGTTTTCTGTTTGTAGAACACCGGTATCGTTTTCTGTTTGTAGAACACCGGCACTGTTTTATGATTGTAAAGAACATCGGTGCCGTAAATGACTAGACATTTAAATTTTCTTCCCTTTTCTTCAGGAGGAATGACACATCGCAATATGGCCGATTTCCTTTTCAAACATGAGTGAAAATATAATTATCAATGATACTTGCATATTCCTTTTAAGAGTCTATCAGGATTTTTAATTTTTTTTCTTCAGATTACGTTTTTCTAAAACTGTATTTGTTAAATTAAAGAAAACAAAATTAAAGCCTTCAATTTCATATGTTATGAATATTGTATATCCGTTGTTTTCCATCAACATCAGTTTTCGCAGATGTGTTACTCCACCTTAATGGAGGGTTGAATTTCTTTCCTATTTTGATATTCCAGTGTGCTCTAGTTGTACATTTTGAAAATGAATATTTCATGTTATTCAAAAGATATACACATGTATTATTCAAATGTATAGTGTATGTCTTGTAAAGTATCAAAATCACGCTCATTTTGCCACGGTAACAAAATAACTAGACACTCATCTTATATATACCAATCTCACTAAAACTTCACAAGTTTTTTTCAACGATTTTTTTTTTAAAAATGTGTGTCTACTTTATTATTTGTATATGCCATTTATCACATACTGTAAATTCCTAATTATACGCGAGGAATTTACGCAAGAAACGCCTCTATATGAGGCTAAACTATATGTAAAAAAACTCTTGATCAACAAATCATTCGTGAATTTATGTTTTCGCAATTTGATGTGTACGGCTCAATTCGAGATATTAATTACTCGAGTAAAATAAAGAATATATAGTAATTTTCTGTATGCAAATGTTATATACTAAAGATGTCTTTCAAAATATTACATTTCTTTGGGGAGGGAAGGAGAGGGTAATTACTCCTTGAATTCCCATTGTCCACCTTTTCCATTTCCCATATCGAAATTGAGCGATCTGTAAGTAGCAAGGGATATGGCTTGAACGATTTACTCGTTTCTATGGACGAGGCTTGATCTTGTGTAAAATGACTTTTGGTCGAAACGGTTCTCACGGAATGATGAACGGCTTTCTCGGAACTCTCTACACGGAACGGTGAACAATTTGCACAAAACGATGAAATGTCTGCACGTAACGATGAACTGCCTGCACGGAACGATGAACGGTTTTCACGGAGCGATGAATTATTTTCGCGGAATGATGAACGAGTAGTATGGAAGCATGAACGGTTTGCACGGAACGGTTTTATATGAAACGGTGAACTGTTTGTATGGAACGGAGGACGGTTTTCATGGAACGAAACTGAACACTTTGGATCTCTGTCAGTCTCTACATATGTATGTAAAACTGAAGGACGGTGGACATTCCAAATGGAATATTGCAGAACGAGTGAACAATATTTTATTTTCCAACTAGTATACCTGTATCAACAACATGGGTCCTAGAATACAGGTAGAGCGGTGGATTGTGCCCCTCAGGTAGAGTATAGTAGTTCAGACCGTCAGCACTCCAGCAGATTGCCTCACCCAAACCTTCGTTATGATAGGGGACTTCCACCGCTTGCTTAGTAAGTGACGTCAAGACGTCATTGCTGTCAATCTTCCAGTAGAAAATGCTGGATTTAGACTTGATGAGTAATTCACTCCCATCTGCGGAAATATCGCCAGACACGGGGTCGTGGTGATGAGTGTGTATGGGTAGGAATTGGGAGGTATCAATATTGACTGGGTTGGGGTTTCCCCAGGCGCTGATAGGAAGGTGGGAAACCATCCCACGCCCGCTGTAAATATTACCAATCAGGTATACCTCTCCTTGGGGATCCACCATCAGCGTCTGGGATTCATCCTCTGCCCACCTGAAACAGCACAAGTGGATGCAGTTAACTTCTGTTGAAGCTTATTATACAAAGTAAGTGTGAAAAGAGTTGGGCAAACCGATGGAGAACACGTGTGCGAGAGGTGGAAGGCAGGCGTTAAGGAAAAGAAAGAAGTGGAAGGAGAACAATTGGGAAATGATAAAAAGAGGGGAGGAGGGACAAGAAGAGATCACTCAGACTGGCGCTGACTGATTGCTTGTTTTCTCTTACTTTTTTTTTTGTCATTGTCCTAAAACATTGTATACATGTCCCTATTCTGTATACATACAATCCAAATCGTAAATCGTAAAGTTGACAGGAATATATTGTAATTACGTGTATCGAGCTGTTGAATCAATGGGTAAAACTTGATCGACACTGATGACGTCAGGCTCTACCACTCGGTAGATGGTGTTAGCAGATGTTGTGTGTCTGTAGCCAGAGTCGGCGATGTAGATACAGCTAGAGTCTCCACAGGGACCAACAGCAATATCCTCCCAGTCGTGGTTAGTGGCATTTCTGATCTTCAAAGTGGAGATCAAGGCTCCTGTTGTGGCGTTTATGGCGAAGATCTCCGGCCCGCCTGCGCCATCGTTATGAGTATAGAGAACGTTTTGGAATTTTCGGCTGGCTGCGAGGCCGGATGCGTCTGTAATAGTCCGTGCGATGACATGGGCGACGAGTTTCCCAGCAGAGAATGAGGGGACTACAAGAAATATCTCCTTGAATTGTTGCTCGCTATAATTGAATTATTGCTCTCTTCAAATGAATTGATAACATCAACAAGTGAACTGATGTGCGCTACAATTCAATTGAGGAGAGCAATAATTCATTTAATGCGTGCTTCAATTCAAATAATGCGAGCAATAATTGAATTATTATTTTCTTCAACTGAATTAATGACGTTAATTCAGTTGAAATTTCCTTTCTTCAATCAAATTAATGATATCATTAATTCATTTGATGCGCACAATAATTATTTTAGAGAGAGTAAATATAAAATTAGAGATATCTTCATATTAACATATCGACAATTGAATTAATGATCTATTTAATTGCATTATTGTTCTCTTTAAAAGAATTGATGCGCACATTGATTCCTTATTCAAATAACATTGTAGATTAATTAAAGATATCTTCAATTACGTTAAATCTTTTATACCGAGCTCTAAATAAAGTTTGGCGTGCAATATTTCCACAACTTTGATGCTCTCATCAATTGAATCAATTATATTGATGAGAGCAATAACTGAATTGATTCGAGCATTAAATCAATTACTGTTCTCATCACTTCATGAATGCAATTAATGAGAGCAATAATAATTGCTGCATAATGATATCTTTAAAAATTAAATATATTTTTAATTTTTTGAGTTTATATTATTATGAGAGAGAGTATATAAATATTTTAATTTAAAGCAAAAATATTACCTTATTCGTATTACATGTAACAATCGTATTCATATCTTTCATACAATGCAACATTCCTACGAAATTATTAACTACTGTGAAGGAGAAACTTCAAAAGTACTATGCAACTACATATGCCAGAAGTGGACTTAATCAAATGTGGATTCTTAAAATTTTTAAAGAACTTTTATTGAATTTGAAATCACAAAACCTTTCTTGAATTCACAACATTAAAACGTATGATTTTACAACTCTTTACACAACTATACCTCACGATCAAATAAAGGCTAGACTTTTTCACATCATAGACAGTTGTTTCGTGAACAAAAATGGCAAAAGGAAATGTTCATATTTAGTGAATGGTCATCCCAAAAAATATTTTGTTAAACACCACACTGACTCCACGCACAAGTAGTCTGAAGTTGATATTAAAAAGATCGTAGTATTTGGTGTTCAGGTCTCTCAACAGTCTGTTGGAATTCCCATGGGCATGAATTGTGCTCCTTTGTTAGCTGACCTATTTTTATATTCTTACGAAGAAGATTTCATTCAAAAGATTCTACACGACAGAAAAAATCTCTTGTTCTGGCCTTCAATTTGAAATTTAGATTGGTACATAGATATTTGATATTTGGCGGCAAACTAACAACTCAACTTTATGACAAACGGGATGATTTCAATTTCTCCTTCGTCAACTTCCTTTATTTATGTGGCAATTTTCCGTCATCACCTGCATATGGTGTTTATATCTCCGAACTGATTCGATACGCAAGAGCTTGTTCTGCTTATAATGTTTTTAAATCGAAGCGGGCAACTGACAAAGAAGTTGATGTTACAGGGGTTTGTACAGTCTTTTCTAAAGTCAGCATTTCGCAAATTTTATGGTCGTTATAACGATGTAGTTTGCCAGTACAACTTACCGTTAAGTCAAATGCTGTCTGATGTGTTTCATACCAATTGTTAGACCGTTCTTGGCACATTGATTCTGATTGCGGATTGCTCCGTGTACATTATCGGAATATAGGGCTCACGGCGGGTGTGACCGGTCAACATATAGGGGATGCTTACTCCTTCTAGGCACCTGATGTCATCTCTGGTATCACCAGGGATCCTTGTTTGCCTATCTCTCTGATTTGTATTTTTTATAGCAATTACGAGA
Organism: Ostrea denselamellosa; assembly: GCA_024699665.1. Lineage (NCBI taxonomy): Eukaryota > Metazoa > Mollusca > Bivalvia > Ostreida > Ostreidae > Ostrea > Ostrea denselamellosa. The sequence continues at coordinate 11,232,544 of JAMZEH010000018.1, forward strand.
TTGGATACTGTTCGTTATCTTAGCCTTTTCATTAGTACATTCCTTTAATCTAATTTTTAATTCAGTTGAAATATTGTCCGTTCTGTCAGTACCAGTCCCTGACGTCCTTGCTGTCACTCATCCACAGATAAATTCTAACATTAACAGTATTACCTAATCCGAAAGTTAGTTTTCTTTTTTCTTTCATTATTTACCTTCTAAGTTATCAATTGATTGGCGTCTCAACGCTAGAGTCACCGAGAATGTAATTAGCAAACACAAAATCCCTTCAGCCATGTTTCTCTCCATATTGGAATCACTTATCTCTGTTGACCTTTTATTGCCTGTCTCAGATTAAGTTCACATCATATTATGATAAAGGATAATATTAATCTTACTGGTCAAGGCAGATCACCACACACTGAACAGATTAGGTTCAGTTTTTAGGATCAGTTTTTAAATCGATGCAGGCTGTTGACAAATAAAATAATGTTGCAGAGGTTTCAAGGTATCACACCGGTAATTGTCCAATCAAAAATGAACTTAGTCAATTGCAATTCCGTATATTTAAAAGCCGCCCGCGTGGCGCAGTGGTTAGAGCGTCGGGCTCAAAGATCTGATGATCCTTGAGTCGGGGGTTCGAATCCCACTGTGGGACGTGGGTGCCGGTCTTTCGGATGAGACCGTATAAACCGAGGTCCCGTGTCGCAATAGGTGTGGCACGATAAAGATCCCTCCCTGCTCAAAGGCCCTGAGTGCCGAGCATAGGCCTAAAATTTGCAGCCCTGTCACCGGTAATGGTGACAGCCGCCGGATAGCTGAAAAATTGCTCAGGCGGCTATAAACAAACAAACAAACAAACAAGTATATTTAAAAGAATACTTTTTTTGATGCGTGATTTTCCCTTCTTCCTTTCTCTTATTTTGTGTACTCCTGATTAGGAAATTTGTGTAATTTGTAGAAATAATGAATTGTTTACAGTGGAACTATTTGATGTTGGTAACTGAGGCTACTTCCTGGGGACTATTCGAGTTGTTTACACACATGTGAAAAACACGTGGATTTGAGGGTAATATTGTTTGCGGGTTATATTATTTCGAAAATGCCGTGTAGGGTGTCTTTTTTCTGGTCTCAACAGACGAGAGAGGTAACATACAACATTTCCGAGTGCGTTATTTGGCATCAGTTTTGTAAACTGATTTTTAATTATTATAGTATTATATAGTGAAAATAATTACCGGCGTGATACCTTCAACACCCAGGATTTCGCAAGTGCTATAACCGTTATAATAATCTAGTTCACGAATACAACTTGTCATTGGGGCGACCTGTGTTTCATACCAACTGTTAGGCTGTTCTTTCCACACTGAGTTTAACTACGTATTACTCCATTTACCTGATCAAGATATAGGGCTCAAGGTGGGTGTGACCGATCGATAGGGGATGCTTATTCCTCTTATAGAGCTGATCCCACTTCTGGTACATCAATGGGTCCGTGTTTGTCCAACTCTTAATTTGTATTCCTTATAGGACGTATGAGATTGCATGATTACTCGATCACTAGATTCATATCCCGAGTCATCAATATAGGTAGGTCAGGATAGATACAGTGGATTATATAGAACATGACTTGGGTCCATCCTAATCCCATTTGCTTCCTGTCACAGCGAATTTAAGCTACGATATATATTTGGTATTTCAATAATAAACTAATTGATGCCGAGAAAAATGGGGAAAAGATTTGCATTAGTTGTTGGCAATGCTATCTATTACTAGTATTGATTCATTAAGAACGGCAGGGAATGTTAACGAAAATGGAGTAGTGATTTAAAGCAGATCTCAGCATGCTGTCAAATGATTGCCCTCAAGTTCCCCTTCTTACTTTGTCACCTGATGCCTTTGTGCTGCAATCCTTTGACTTGGAAAAACTAGTACTTCACACACACACACACACACACACATCAGATTCTGAACCACTTCGAAATGTTCCAGCTAACATAAAAGACTTATACAAGACAGTGAAAAACAAACCTTATTTTGGAAAAAAACGAATGCCTTTGTTGACGAATTCATACTAAAACAAGCTTAAAGGCAATGTCAAAGACTAACTCAACAAAAAAACTATTGCAGTGCAAAACGTAGAGCAGCGTGCACACTATGAGCTTGAAATTAGTATAATGAGTTACAAACCTTTGAATGTGAAATATCATAACATGGATAGGATAATTTTATGACTGAAAAATTCGATGATTGTTTTAAAAGGACATAATAAAAGATCAAAATATGCCCTGGAGATTCGAAGGTTTCTCTGTCACCAGATAACAATGTTAGGTGAAAAGACTGCACTGGAGTCATTTTATGGAGTTTTTGTGAATACGAATCGAACATTAGAGGTGTGACATCTAATTGTAGAGTTCAAATTTACTAGATGTTCAACTCGAATTTATTAGATGTACTGCTCGAATTTACTCAGTTTCCATTTCCCACTTGCGATATTCCTACCGAAAGTTTCTTCGATCAATATAAAATAACGGAAGATTTTGTTATTTAGCTGATATTTATTTTGTAAAAAGAATTTCTTCAAGAAGAGCACGCTGCCTACAGTGTCTCGATGTTTTAGGTTTTGACACCGTGGTACACGTGCCGAGATTTACCACATGGATACCAAACGCATCCCCTTCAGATACGCATAAACCTATCTTCAAATAATTCAATATGAATTATACCCATTTGCTATAGTACTTGGATATTTCATATCCATATTAAAATAAATTAGCAGCTGTAAATAGTACTAAGTACAATTGCAATTTCAATATACATTTTGTACAAAAATTAGACATAAGGTATCTATTTCATCATATAATTGTAATATGTGTTTCACGTTTTAATGGAAGTATACCCGTTATAATGTATTCAAAGAATTAGATTCGAGAAAATGAAATTTGCCACTACAAGAATGTTGAATATATACGAACTAAAAATTCATCATTTTTTTTTTATTAAACATTACGATTAACAAGCAGTGATTACATCGATTATGTTGTAGAAAACTCCATAAAACGACTGCAGTGCAGTCTGTTCAGTTAATATTGTTATCAATTTGTTTGATTGTATGTTTGTTTGTTTGTTTTACGTCCGCTGATATTGAGACGTCACCAACTGTAGGTAAAGTAACACAAATCTAGACTTATGCTTAGTGCTCAGAGGGTAGCAGTGAGGGTTCTTTAACGTTCCAAAGCCTGCCGCGATACGGGACCTCCGTTTGTAAGGTGATATTCTCACTTCTAAATGCCGACCGTTTGGCGAACGAGCAATTACTACCTATTTTAACGTCTTAGATTTGACGCTGCCATGGCACGAGCGGGCTCGATCTCGCGACCTCCTAGTTATGAAGCGACCGTGTTTCAGCGAACGGTTATCATTGTTTTCTGGTGACAGAGAAACCTTTCGTTAGAATTTCCAGGACACATATCGATCTATAACTATGTCTCTCTATAACAGACATCAAATACTTCATTCATGAAATTAGTCTGTCTCCCATGTTAGACATTTTGACATGTTGGAGCAGACATTTATGAATTACACCAAAATGCAAGCATATTTTGCATACTGCTATACCCCATCACACAAACAAACACACACACACACACACACACACACACATATATATATATATATATATATATATATATATATATATATATATCACAAAGCCGATTGAGTATATACTAGACTACTTTCAGGATTATACTCCTGAATAATTGAAGAAACTAATACTCAATTGGCTTTGTGATACTTTATTGTATATTATATACTTGTGTAGATTCTCTCTCTCTCTCTCTCTCTCTCTCTCTCTCTCTCTCTCTCTCTCTCTCTCTCTCTCTTCATACATACACAAACACACCACACACACACACACACACACACACACACACACACACACACACATATATATATATATATATATATATATATATATATATATATATATATATATATACTCTGCAAAAAAAGAAACGCATAATGGATTTTTTAAGATTTTAGTAGATGTATTTTGGATTATGATTTTACAATAAAAAATGTAGATATTCACTAGAATTGTTTCAATTGAAAAAAATTACAGTCCAAACCTTAGATATTAGTGAAAAAAAAGTCAGATCATCACAGTTAAGAACACTTCCTGTCACGTTTAAGTTAGTACCGTGTATGACCACCTCGAGCTGCCAACACAGTTCTGCATCTCCTTGGCATAGAGTCAATCAATGTTCTTACGTTATTGCGTGGAATTGTTCGCCATTCCTGTTGTAACATTTGACGGAGCTGATCGAGGGTCTGAGGCGGAGGTTGGCGCAGGCGCACACGTTTATCCAGTTGATCCCATAAGTGTTCAATCGGATTTAAATCCGGTGATTTGGAAGGCCATGGTAGCACATTAATGTTGTTCTGCTGAAGGTAGTCAATTGTTAAGCGGGCTGTGTGAGGCCTAGCATTGTCATGTTGGAATAACTCCCTCTGTCGGTCAATTACGCGCATAAGGTGAGGTTGGAGAATTTCGTCTCTGTACCTTTGAGCCGTTAAATTGCCCGGGACATGTACCAGTTCTGTTTTACGGTCATTAGAGATCGCCGCCCACATCATGACGCTACCTCCACCGAAGCTATCCACTTCTTGGACACACGAGGAAGAGAAACGTTCATTCCTGCGCCGGTATACACGGATTCTTCCATCACGTTTCTGTAGCAGAAAACGGGACTCATCGCTGAACCAGATTCTACGCCAGTTGCGGAATGTCCAGTCCCTCAATCTGTTGCACCATCGGACTCTTTCTCGTCTGTGTAACGGTGTCAAAACTGCTCCAAAATACGGTCTTCTGGGTGTAATGCCATATTGTCGAAGTCGGTTGCGGACTGTCTGCGAGCTGATTCTTCTCAATCCAGGTATTCCGACTGCAGTAGCTGTTGCAGCAACGGTTCGATTCCGTAGATGAAAGACCCGGATGTAGCGATCTTGTCCAGGAGTCGTAATGCGAGGTCGCCCACTCCTCGGTCGGTCATTAGTAGAGCCAGTCTGCTGGAATCTGTTCCACAGCCGAGAAATTGTGCTCTGATTTACGTTTTCAGTTCGTGCAATCTCACTTTGGGATACTCCGGCCTGGAGACGGCCAATGACGATATTTCGAGTAGCAGGGTCCAACCTTGGCATGGCAGCATTTTAACGTTATGATGAATTCAAGCTTCAAACTTCGTCCTTTTATACGCTTTAATGTAGTGGTTGAATTAAGCACACAGTTCTCGTGAAAAACGTAAGCCAAATTCCATGGCGATAGAGGTGATGTGCAATTTTAGAGAGTCGCCGAGCTAATTTGGTAGAGAGCCAAATCAAATGAACAGGCCTTTAAAGTTTCATACTTACCTGTAAAAAATCAATTACTCAATTGACCATTTCAGTTTACCTGGTAAAATACATAATTTGCATTTTTAAAATTTCAAAAGGGCTATGCGTTTCTTTTTTTGCAGAGTATATATATATATACAGAGAGAGAGAGAAAGAGATAAATATATATATATGTCTCTTTCTCTCTCTCTCTCTCTCTCTCTCTCTCTCTCTCTCTATATATATATATATATATATATATATATATATATATATATATATAACTATATATTTATATATATAGAGAGAGAGAGGGGGGGAGAAAGAGAGAGAATATTTGTTCATTTGCATATTCATGTAATAGGTATAATAGTATTGTAGATTTTCTAATCCTTGAAAGTGCAATTGAGCTAGTTTCTATATGAATTCAAAGATCTACAAAGACAGCCGCGGTTTTCAAAATGATGTTCTGTTTTTCCTCTGTCTTTTATGTCAGCTGGAAAATTGCGAGGTGGTTCAGAGTCTTGTATATATGTTTTGAAGTACTCTACAGCTGCTTACATCTATCGGGGATAGCGTAAGTCCCAACAATGAGCATGATGAACGCCATTTGCGTCACATCTAGACAACCTACTTTTTCTGCATAAAGACTCTGGTTTAGCACTACAGTAAAAATGTCCATCTTCAGATGAAAGAGTTTATATGATAAAGGTGAAAGATTTTTCTGTATGAGAGATTGTCCCAATTTTAAATCTTTCCGCACCGGAAACAGTGGTAGATCCAGCACTAATGTACCTGTGGAAACGAGGGGGCTGTTTGTCCTGAGACCGAATGTAAATAACCACCCTCGTTTCCACAGAAATTAACCCAGCACTAGGCACATGCATCCCCCTCAAAAAATATGAACCACTTTAGAAAACAACATTTCATTTCTCAAATTTGACTCCGTATCGACTTTTATATTTTGTTAGGTTTTCGTAAACTAAATATAAAAATCGATAGTGAGTCAAATTTGAAAAAGGAATTTTTTTCTATTCATTAGTCGTGAGATGTACGTTAACGCTATGGTAACACTTTCTAACTTCTTGATAACTATCATTCAGTTTCTTTTCTTTGCTTTGAAGAATCCTTGGGACAAAGGGACATAAATTATCAATTTTAATGACTCCTTCACCCCTGGGACTTTGGGGGAGGGGGCAAAACTGCGAAAAATAACCAAGTTTCAAAACTTTTATCTACAACCACACATTTGTGAGAAAATCTATATGTAAAGTAGAAAAATTTGAGTCTAACTCTAGAAGTTCTGTCTCCAGGGCGGGATCAAATTTGGTATAAAGTTTTTATATTTGAAACATTTAGATGACATATTCTTTAATTCTTTTGATACTAAATTGAAGTTAAATAGATATGTAGAAGAAGCAGATGGTCCTTACAAAAGTTTACTAAAATGGTAAATTTCATGATCCTGGGTGTAGGGGTTTGGTACCAGAATGGGGCTAGATAATAGTGATTGAATGTGTGTGTCAAAAACTACACATTTGGAACCTCTTGATAATTACCCTTCTGTTCAAATGTGGTATGAAGCATCTTTGGGAGAAATTCTGTTCCAGGTTTAAACCAATAATTAACTTCTTCTTTTTTTTTTTTAAAAAAAATAAAAGTTAATTCAGTTGATGCTAAATTAAATTGAAACTAGATAGACATGTAGTAGGAGGAGGTAGTCCTTTACCAAAATTGTAAATTTCGCTATCCCAGGGGTGGGTCGAAAATGTCGTCTTTATCACTTACCTTTGCTGATACTGTATAAAACCTTAATGCCTATTTAGGAAAAACAGAAAAGGATGTACTAAATCAAAATTGAGAATTTCGCAACCCCTGAACACTAGAATTTAGCTTAGACACGCGGAACAGGAAATTATTATAGATATGCTAGCCCTTGGAGACTAGTGATACTGTTGACCCATACTCAGGTGACCGATAAGGCCTGCGGACCTTTTCTCCTAAGGTGGGGGGGGATATAAGACAATTACTGATTTCCAAGTCAGAGCCCCACAATTCGGCATAACATTAGCATACAGCATTATGATCATATAAGAATAGTTCATGAGTCAGTATGTCTGTTACAGGATGATTTTATTAGAATTTACAACACTACATGTTTATATACTCTGCAAAAAAAGAAACGCATAATGGATTTTTTAAGATTTTAGTAGATGTATTTTGGATTATGATTTTACAATAAAAAATGTAGATATTCACTAGAATTGTTTCAATTGAAAAAAATTACAGTCCAAACCTTAGATATTGGTGAAAAAAAAGTCAGATCATCACAGTTAAGAACACTTCCTGTCACGTTTAAGTTAGTACCGTGTATGACCACCTCGAGCTGCCACCACAGTTCTGCATCTCCTTGGCATAGAGTCAATCAATGTTCTTACGTTATTGCGTGGAATTGTTCGCCATTCCTATTGTAACATTTGACGGAGCTGATCGAGGGTCTGAGGCGGAGGTTCGCGCAGGCGCACACGTTTATCCATTTGGTCCCATAAGTGTTCAATCGGATTCAAATCCGGTGATTTGGAAGGCCATGGTAGCACATTAATGTTGTTCTGCTGAAGGTAGTCAATTGTTAAGCGGGCTGTGTGAGGCCTAGCATTGTCATGTTGGAATAACTCCCTCTGTCGGTCAATTACGCGCATAAGGTGAGGTTGGAGAATTTCGTCTCTGTACCTTTGAGCCGTTAAATTGCCCGGGACATGTACCAGTTCTGTTTTACGGTCATTAGAGATCGCCGCCCACATCATGACGCTACCTCCACCAAAGCTATCCACTTCTTGGACACACGAGGAAGAGAAACGTTCATTCCTGCGCCGGTATACACGGATTCTTCCATCACGTTTCTGTAGCAGAAAACGGGACTCATCGCTGAACCAGATTCTACGCCAGTTGCGGAATGTCCAGCCCCTCAATCTGTTGCACCATCGGACTCTTTCTCGTCTGTGTAACGGTGTCAAAACTGCTCCAAAATACGGTCTTCTGGGTCTAATGCCATATTGTCGAAGTCGGTTGCGGACTGTCTGCGAGCTGATTCTTCTCAATCCAGGTATTCCGACTGCAGTAGCTGTTGCAGCAACGGTTCGATTCCGTAGATGAAAGACCCGGATGTAGCGATCTTGTCCAGGAGTCGTAATGCGAGGTCGCCCACTCCTCGGTCGGTCATTAGTAGAGCCAGTCTGCTGGAATCTGTTCCACAGCCGAGAAATTGTGCTCTGATTTACGTTTTCAGTTCGTGCAATCTCACTTTGGGATACTCCGGCCTGGAGACGGCCAATGACGATATTTCGAGTAGCAGGGTCCAACCTTGGCATGGCAGCATTTTAACGTTATGATGAATTCAAGCTTCAAACTTCGTCCTTTTATACGCTTTAATGTAGTGGTTGAATTAAGCACACAGTTCTCGTGAAAAACGTAAGCCAAATTCCATGGCGATAGAGGTGATGTGCAATTTTAGAGAGTCGCCGAGCTAATTTGGCAGAGAGCCAAATCAAATGAACAGACCTTTAAAGTTTCATACTTACCTGTAAAAAATCAATTACTCAATTGACCATTTCAGTTTACCTGGTAAAATACATAATTTGCATTTTTAAAATTTCAAAAGGGCTATGCGTTTCTTTTTTTGCAGAGTATATATATATATATATATATATATATATATATATATATATATCAGGGGCGGCTTACTCACCCTAGTCACATGATCCAGTGCCCAGCTATTACTCGAACAAAAAAAATATTTAGGCATTTTCTGAATTCATTTCTGCTGATCTTGAAGTATATGAAATTTCGGAATCGGTAGTAATGTAGATTAGTTTAATGACATCATACAAGAATACAGAGTAGACTTTTATACCATTTGGTTTACTGGGTTTTTTTATCGGCAAAGTTGAGTACCTTTTATTTATCGTTCTATACCTTTACTCTTTTAATAGTACATTCGAACCCAACCGAAAAATATAATTGCCTATGTAGAAAACTGGTACCGTTTTATGTATGCAGAACACCGTTTTATGCGTATAAAACACCGGTACCATTTTGTGTTTGTAGAACACCGATACCGTTTTATGTCTGCAGAACACCGGTACTGTTGTATGGTTGTAGAACACCGGTACCGTTTTATGATTGTAGGCTACCGGTATCGTTTTATGTCTACAGAACACCGGTACCGTTTTATGATTGTAGGCTACCGGTATCGTTTTATGTCTACAGAACACCGGTACCGTTTTATGATTGTAGGCTACCGGTATCGTTTTATGATTGTAGGCTACCGGTACCGTTTTATGATTGTAGGCTACCGGTATCGTTTTATGTCTACAGAACACCGGTACCGTTTTATGATTGTAGGCTACCGGTATCGTTTTATGTCTACAGAACACCGGTACCGTTTTATGATTGTAGGCTACCGGTACCGTTTTATGATTGTAGGCTACCGGTATCGTTTTATGTCTACAGAACACTGGTACTGTTTTATGATTGTAGAATACCGGTACCGTAAATGACTAGACATTGCAATTTTCTTTTCTTCGGGAGGAAAGACACAACGCCATATGCCGACTTCCTTTTCAAAAATTTGTGAAATTTTAGAAATCAACGGTACTTGTATATTCCTTTTAAGAGTCTACCGGGGTTTTATTTTTTTCAGATTACGTTCTTCTAAAACTGTCTTTGTTAAATTAAACAAGGCAAAATTAAAGCTTTCAATTTCAAATATTATCGCTATGACATATTCATCGTTTTATATCAATATCAGTTTTCTCCGATATGTTACACATTCTTGACGGAGGGTTGCATTTCCTTACTATTTTGATACCCAGTATGCTCTAGTTGTACATTTTGAAAATGAATATTTCATGTTATTCAAAAGATATACATATGCACTGATGTATAGGGTATATCTTGTAAAGTATCATAATTACTCTTATTTTGCCACGGTAACAAAACAACTAGAAATTCACTTTATATGTACCAATCTCACTAAAACTTCGCAGGGTTTTTTAACGATATATTTTAAAAGAAATGTGTCTAGTTTATCATTTGTATATGCCATTTATCATATGCTGTAAATTCCTAATTATACGCGAGGAATTTACGCAAGAAACGCCTTTCGGGAAATAAAATTATTCGCTTTTATTTTGATGTGGCTAAATTATATGTAAAAACTCTTGATCAACAGAACATTCGTGAATTTATGTTCTCGCAATTGAAAGTGTGTGAGTCATTTCGCGATATTAAGTATTCGAGGAAAATAAGGAACATATAATAATTTTCCGTATACAAATGTTAGAATATACTTAAGATGTCTTTCAAAATATTACATGTTACTTCTTTCTTTAGGAGAGGGGGGGGGGTGTTAAATTTCTCGAATTTCCATCCATGTCCACCTTTTCCATTTCCCATATCGAAATTGAGCGATCTGTAAGTATCAAGGAATATGACTTGAACGAATTACACGTTTCTATGGGCGAAGCTTGATCTTGTGCAAAACGATTTTAAGTCGAAACAGTTTTTACGCAACGATGAACGGATTTCACCGAATGATGAACGGCTTTCAGGGAATGCTAAACTCTCTACACGGAACAATGAAATGTCTGCACAGAGCGATGAACGGTGAACGATTAGCACGGAACGATGAACGATTTGCACGGAAAGATCAACTGTCTGCATGGAATGGTGAACGATTTGCACGGTACAGTTAGATATGAAAGGGTGAACTGATTGTATGGAACGGAGGACGGTTTTCATGGAGCGAAACGGAACGCTTTTGATGTCTGTCAATCCCCACGTATTAAGTAAAACTGAAAGACGGTGTACATTTCAAATGGATTAATACGCGTGAACAATATTTTATTTTCCAATCACACCTGGATGATCAACATGGGTCCTAGAATACAGGTATAGCGGTGGATTGTGTCCCTCGGGTAGAGTATAGTATTTCAGACCGTCAGCACTCCAGCAGATTGCCTCACCCAAACCTTCATTATGATAGGGAACTTCCACCGGCTGCTTAGTAAGTGACGTCAAGACGTCATTGCTGTCAATCTTCCAGTAGAAAATGTTGGATTTAGACTTGATGAGTAATTCACTCCCATCTGCGGAAATATCGCCAGACACGGGGTCGTGGTGATGGGTGTGTATGGGTAGGAATTGGGAGGTATCAATATTGACTGGGTTGGGGTTCCCCCAGGCGCTGATAGGAAGGTGGGAAACCATCCCACGCCCGCTGTAAATATTACCAATCAGGTATACCTCTCCTTGGGGATCCACCATCAGCGTCTGGGATTCATCCTCTGCCCACCTGAAAAAGCACAAGTGGATGCAGTTAACTTCTGTTGAAGCTTATTATACAAAGTAAGTGTGAAAAGAGTTGGGCAAACCGATGGAGAACACGTGTGCGAGAGGTGGAAGGCAGGCGTTAAGGAAAAGAAAGCAGTGGAAGGAGAACAATTGGGAAATGATAAAAAGAGGGGAGCAGGGACAAGAAGAGATCACTCAGACTGGCGCTGACTGATTGCTTGTTTTCTCTTACTTTTTTGTCATTGTCCTAAAACATTGTATACATGTCCCTATTCTGTATATATACAATCCAAATCGTAAATCGTAAAGTTGACAGGAATATATTGTAATTACGTGTATCGAGCTGTTGAATCAATGGGTAAAACTTGATCGACACTGATGACGTCAGGCTCTACCACTCGGTAGATAGTGTTAGCAGATGTTGAGTGTCTGTAGCCAGAGTCGGCGATGTAGATACAGCTAGAGTCTCCACAGGGACCAACAGCAATATCCTCCCAGTCGTGGTTAGTGGCATTTCTGATCTTCAAAGTGGAGATTAGGGCTCCTGTTGTGGCGTTTATGGCGAAGATCTCCGGTCCGCCTGCGCCATCGTTATGGGTGTAGAGAACATTTTTGAATTTCCGGCTGGCTGCGAGGCCGGATGCGTCTGTAATATTCCGCGCGATGACATGGGCGACAACTTTTCCAGCAGAGAATGAGGGGACTACAAGAAATATTTCCTTTTTCATTATTGCTATGCATCTTTCTTTCAAAAGACGTGGTCATTTGATATTATTACCGGACGGCGATAAATACAAATATTACAATATCATTTTACCACAGGGTAAATTCAACATTTACATTCAGACAGCATGCATGTATAGAGCACCAAATTAACAAAAACTCAAATAAGTGACGATATCTTTAATTATTTGAAGATATCAATTAATTTGATATCTTCAAGTCTTAATTATCGCGCACATTGGTTGAATTGATGATATCATTAATTACTCTGTTGAATTGATGCGCGCTATAATTCAATTCTTGCTTTCTTCAAATGAATTGATAATACCAACAGTTGAATTGATGCGTGCCATAATTCAATTGTTGCTCTCTTCAAATGAATTGATAATACGAACAGTTGAATTATTGTGCGCTATAATTTCAATTGAGAAGAGCGATAATTTATTTAATGCGTGCTTCAATTCAAATAATGCGAGCAATAATTGAATTATTACTTTCTTCAACTGAATTAATGACATCATTAATTCAATTGAATTATCGCTTTCTTCAATCAAATTAATGATATCATTAATTCATTTCATGCGCACAGTAATCCTTTATGATAAAACAACTATAGAATTAGAGATATCATTAGTTAACATGTCCACAATTGAATTAATGATCTATTTAATTGAATTATTGTTCTCTTTAACAGAATTGATGCACGCATTGATTGCTTATACAAAACACATTCTAGATTAATTAAAGATATCTTCAATTGAGTTAAAGAGATCATCAAATCATTTATACCGAGCTCTAAATTAATTTTGGCGTGCAATATTTCCACCACTTTGATGCTCTCATCAATTGAACTGATGAGAGCAATAATTGAATTGAAGTGTGCATCAAATCAATTATTGCTCTCATTAATTGAATTGATGCGCGCATCAATTATATTGATGAGAGCATTAATTGAATTGATTCGAGCATTAGATTAATTATTGATCTCATCAATTCAATTATTAAACAATTCGGTAACACACAGACCACACACACACACACACACACACACACACACACACACACACACAACAAAAATCACACAGAGAGAGAGAGAGAGAGAGAGAGAGAGAGAGAGAGAGGACATAAATATTATTAATTTAAAACACAAGTATTACCTTATTCGTATTATATTTCATACAATGCAACATATTACGTTCCTTTAATCGAATTTTTCATTCAGGTGAAATATTGCGTAACTCAAGCACAGATAACATCTAACATTAACAGTATTACGTAATCCGAAATTTAGTTTTCTTTTTTTTTTTTTCTTTCATTATTTACCTTCTAAATTATCAATTGATTGGCGTCTCAACGCCAGTGTCACCGAGAATGTAAGTAGCAAACAAAAAATCCCTTCAGCCATGTTTCTCCCGGTTTTGTCCCTCCGATATTGGAATCCTTTATCTCTGTTGACCTTTTATTGCCTGCTTCAGATTAAGTTCGCATGAATATTATGATAAAGGATATTATCTTACTGGTAAAGGTAGACCACCACACACTGAACAGATTAAGTTTAACAGAATTATATGCTATCGCTTCTGACTGACTTTTTACACAGTAATTTGAAATAGATTTTAAGACATAAATATGAATGGAACATGGCTTTCAAACTGACTACATAACGAAGTTTTGCCACAAATATTTACTCAAAGGGACATATAGTATCGTTCCTTGATTTCCATCTTCTTTTCGGCAAACTAACAACTCAGCTTAAAGAAAAATAAGATGACTTCACCTTCTCCATAGTCAACTTCCCATATTTACGTAGCAATATTCTATTATCACCCGCATATGATGTCTATGTCTCTCAACTCATTCAATATGCAAGAGCTTGTTCTGCGTATGATCAGTTTTTAAATCGATGCAGGCTGCTGACATACAAGATGATATTGCAGGGGTTTCAACAGTCAACATTTCACAAGTTCTCTAGTCGTTATAATGATCTAGTTTACCAATACAACTCATCATTGGGTCGACGTGTGTTTCATATCACCTGTTAGGCCGTTCTTTCCATACCGATTTTGACTACAGATTACTCCGTTTACCTGATCAAGATACAGGGCTCAAGGCTGGTATGACCGATTGAAAGGGGATGTTTATTCCTCTTATGGAGCTGATCCCACTTCTGGTACATCAATGGGTACATGTTTGCCCAACTCTTAATTTTGTATTCCTCATAGGACGTATGAGATTGCATGATTCCTCGATCACTAGATTCATATCCCGAGTCATCAATATAGGTAGGTCAGGATAGATACAGTGGATTATATAGAACACGACTTGGGTTCATATTAATCACATTTGTTTCCTGTCATAGCGAATTTAAGCAGCGATATATATTTGGTATTTCAATAATAAACTAATTGATGCCGCGAAAAATGGGGAAAAGATTTATATTGATTGCTGGCAATGTTATCTTTTCTTTACACGTATTGATTCATCAACAACGGCAGGGAATATCAAAAAAATGGAGCAATGATTTAAATCAGGAGATCTCAGCATGCTGTCAAATGATTGCCCTCAAGTTCCTCTTCTTACTTGTCACCTGTTGCCTTTCTGCTAAAAGCATCTCGGTGCTTTAAAAGCTATATAACAAAAGCTGACAGAAGAACAAAACAAAGGTTCAGAATAACAAAATGATGCATAAAAGTATTTATGCCAGTACCTGACAAAACTGAGCAACTCAAATGCAGTTGACGTTCTGGATGTGTATGAAAATTATGTAGAAGAAAATTACTTTTCTGCAGAATACGTGTTAACACCCAGTACCAGATTTCACATAGGAAGAAATTAGTTACACAGTAACACGGAAAAGGTTTGCCTGTGCTAAAAGACTCAGAGCTGGGACAGTCCTAATAAAGACAAATTTGTTATCTTTCACCTATATCATTTAACCTATCTTATCTTCAAACGTCCGTTCTTGCTGTATTTTACAAGGTGTTATACAATATGAATAGCAATGAATCAGGATCTCTTTATGCAGAAGAATTAGGCCGTCAAGATGTGATGCAAATGGCAATCATCAGGAACATTGTAGGGACTTACCCTATTACTTCACTAAAGCAGCTTCTGAACCACTTCGAAATTTCCCAACTAACATAAAAGACTTGTACAAGACAGTGAAAACACACCTCACTTCGGAAACAACGAATGCCTTTATTGATGAATTTATGCTGAAAGAAGCTTAAGCGCACTTCGTAGGTCCAGAAATGTACATATTGCAAAAAACAGTAGTAATATTGGTTCGAATTGAAACTCCAACTTCTTGTACAAAACGTGATGGAGTAGAGCAGATTATGTGCTTGGAAATGGTATTATAATGATTTACAAACGCCTGATTCAAAAATGGAATATCCTAACATGGGATAGAACAATTTCATGAATCAAAAATTCGATGCTTGTTTTAAAAGGACATAGAAATAGATCAACATATGCCCTGGAGATTCTAAGGTTTCTCTATCATCAGATATTAATGTTAAGTGAAGAGACTGCACTGGAGTCATTTTATGGAGTTTTGTGAATATGAATGGAATATTAGAGGTGTAACATCTAGTTGTACACTTCAAATTTACTAGATGTTCAACTCTAATTTACTAGATGTACAGTTGTATACTTTAAATTTACTAGATGTACTGTTGTACACTTCAGATTTACTAGATGTCCAGTTGCATACTTCAAATTTACTAGATGTATAGTTGTGCACCTTAAATTTACTAGATATATACACTGAGTCGAAAAAAGAAACTTCACATTCTCTTGTCAAGGCACTTAAAACGAACAAGAGATAATAGGATGGTGCCAGTGATTTTATTTCATTGCTGAGATGTGTGTGATGTAATCAATACACTGACAGTGCCACAGATCTGTTCATTTAGACTACACGCCGTTCCAAAACATTTGTACACAGAATGTCAAGTCACAAGAATGAAACGTCGAAATGTCTCACTTCAATATTGAGTATGGCCGCCTCGCGCATTCACCACAGCCATGCATCGTCTCCTCATCGACTGCCTGATGTTTGTGAACACATGGTTGGGGATTCGATGCCATTGATCTGCGGTTGGTTCCTAAGTTCACGAAGCCCTCTCCCTAGTGCATCCCAAACGTGCTCGATGGGATTAAGGTCAGGGGACCTCGATGGCCAGTCCATGACGTTGATGCCAGCATTTTGAAGGAAATTTCGTGTCAACAACACGACGTGCGGCCGTGCATTATCATGCTGGAACTGTAGACCTGGACCATGAGCCGCCATGAAGGGAATGAGTTCAGGGGTGAGTACCTGATCGCGATAAGCAGCAGCTGTGAGGTTTCCATGGATGATCAGAAGTCTGGAACGGTTGTTCCCACAGAAAGCACCCCATGCCATGCAACTTCCGCCCCCGAATCTGTCCACTTCCTGCACACAACACTGGGCATACCGTTCATTAGGTCGTCTCCAGACTCTTAGCCTGCCGTCCGCAAATCTGAGGGTAAACCGCGATTCATCACTAAAGACGACTCGATTCCAGTCTCTCTGGGTCCATCGGAGGTGACGCTGGGCCCACAGCAGACGCTGACGTCGATGAAATGGCGTCAAAATTGGCCCACGAGACGGACGTCGAGCATGGAGATTGGCAGACCGCAACCGATTTCGGATGGTCTGTGCGGACAGCCGACCTTGAAACATCTCAGCTCTGGTTCGTGCAGCCGGCAGAAATCGGTTACGAAGGTGACGTAGGACGATGTTCCGGTCTTCAACTCGTGACGTTACACGTGGACGACTCCACCTTGGGCGATCAGCAGTGGTGCCAGTTTGTTGTAGACGATGTCCCAAGTCATACACAGTACGACGGCTGCATCCCATTGCTGTTGCGATGTCAATAACTGATCGCCCCGCTTGCAACATGCCAACGGCACGTTCACGTTGCACATTTGACAATCGCGGCATTTCAAGTACTGTTACAAATGTGGCTTAAAAGTGTTTTTTTAATGTTTGAGGCCATGGCAAACAAGTGCAAATGAATCCAACTTCGATGTGGAGTTCACAACATTGAATGCACGTGCAAAACCTGATTTGGCACGAAAGGCATTTACACAAGAAATGGATGGCTATGAGTGGGTTTGGCTAACGGTTTTCCAGAGTCGACAGATAGGGATCCCATGTTGGCTACACAAGTGTATCATCAGGGGGAAAGTATTCAATATTTTACAAAATTAATTTTGTGAGGTTTTTTTGTTTGACTCAGTGTAGTTGTACACTTCAAATTCACTAGATGTTCAGTTGTGTACTTCAAATTTACTAGAGGTACAATTGTACATTTCCAATTTACTAGATGTACAGTTGTACACTTTAAATTGACTAGATGTACAGTTGTATACTCAAAATATACTGGATGTTCAGTTATGTACTTCAAATTTACTAGATATACTGTTTTACACTTCAGATTTACCATATGTCCAGTTGCATACTTCAAATCTACTAGATGTATTGGTGTATACTTCAAATTTACTGGATGTGCAGTTGTATACTTCAAATCTACTAGATGTATAGTTGTACACTTTAGATTTACTAGATGCACAGTTGTACACTTGAAATGTACTAGATGTACAGTTGTACACTTTAAATTGACTAGATGTACAGTTGTACACTTAAAAGTTACTAGATGTTCAGTTGTGTACTTCAAATTTACTAGATGTATAGTTGTACACTTTAAATTTAATATATGTACAGTTGTATACTTTAAATTTACTGGATGTACATTGTACATTTCAAATTGACTAGAGACACAGTTGTGCACTTTAAATTTACTAGATGTACAGTTGTACATTTCAAATTTACAAGATGTAGAGTTGTACACTTCAAATTTACTAGATGTACAGTTCTACATTTCAAATTTACTAGATGTAGAGTTGTACACTTTAGATTTACAAGATGTTCAGTTGTGTACTTCAAATTTACTAGATGTATAGTTGTATGCTATAAATTTACTAGAGGTACAGTTGTACATTTCAAATTTACTAGATGTACAGTTGTACACTTTAAATTGACTAAATGTACAGTTGTACACTCAAAATATACTAGATGTTCAGTTTTGTACTTCAAATTTACTAGATGTATAGTTGTATATTTCAAATTGACTAGAGGTGCAGTTGTACATTTTACTAAATGTACAGTTGTATACTTTAAATTTACTGATTGTACATTGTACATTTCAAATTTACTAGATGTATAGTTGTGCACCTTAAATTTACTAGTTATACAGTTGTACACTTCAAATTCACTAGATGTTCAGTTGTGTACTTCAAATTTACTAGAGGTACAGTTGTACATTTCAAATTTACTAGATGTACAGTTGTACATTTCAAATTTACTAGAGGTACAGTTGTACATTTCAAATTTACTAGATGTACAGTTATACATTTCAAATTTACTAGAGGTACAGTTGTACATTTCAAATTTACTAGAGGTACAGTTGTACATTTCAAATTTACTAGATGTACAGTTGTACACTTTAAATTGACTAGATTTACAGTTGAATATTTTAAATTTACTAGATGTACAGTTGTATATTTCAAATTTACAAGATGTAGAGTTGTACACTTCAAATTTACTAGATGTACAGTTCTACATTTCAAATTTACTAGATGTAGAGTTGTACACTTTAGATTTACAAGATGTTCAGTTGTGTACTTCAAATTTACTAGATGTATAGTTGTATGCTATAAATTTACTAGAGGTACAGTTGTACATTTCAAATTTACTAGATGTGCAGTTGTACACTTTAAATTGACTAAATGTACAGTTGTACACTCAAAATATACTAGATGTTCAGTTTTGTACTTCAAATTTACTAGATGTATAGTTGTATATTTCAAATTGACTAGAGGTGCAGTTGTACATTTTACTAAATGTACAGTTGTATACTTTAAATTTACTGATTGTACATTGTACATTTCAAATTTACCAGATGTATAGTTGTGCACCTTAAATTTACTAGTTATACAGTTGTACACTTCAAATTCACTAGATGTTCAGTTGTGTACTTCAAATTTACTAGAGGTACAGTTGTACATTTCAAATTTACTAGATGTACAGTTGTACATTTCAAATTTACTAGAGGTACAGTTGTACATTTCAAATTTACTAGATGTACAGTTATACATTTCAAATTTACTAGAGGTACAGTTGTACATTTCAAATTTACTAGAGGTACAGTTGTACATTTCAAATTTACTAGATGTACAGTTGTACACTTTAAATTGACTAGATTTACAGTTGAATATTTTAAATTTACTAGATGTACAGTTGTATATTTCAAATTTACAAGATGTAGAGTTGTACACTTCAAATTTACTAGATGTACAGTTCTACATTTCAAATTTACTAGATGTAGAGTTGTACACTTTAGATTTACAAGATGTTCAGTTGTGTACTTCAAATTTACTAGATGTATAGTTGTATGCTATAAATTTACTAGAGGTACAGTTGTACATTTCAAATTTACTAGATGTGCAGTTGTACACTTTAAATTGACTAAATGTACAGTTGTACACTCAAAATATACTAGATGTTCAGTTTTGTACTTCAAATTTACTAGATGTATAGTTGTATATTTCAAATTGACTAGAGGTGCAGTTGTACATTTTACTAAATGTACAGTTGTATACTTTAAATTTACTGATTGTACATTGTACATTTCAAATTTACCAGATGTATAGTTGTGCACCTTAAATTTACTAGTTATACAGTTGTACACTTCAAATTCACTAGATGTTCAGTTGTGTACTTCAAATTTACTAGAGGTACAGTTGTACATTTCAAATTTACTAGATGTACAGTTGTACATTTCAAATTTACTAGAGGTACAGTTGTACATTTCAAATTTACTAGATGTACAGTTATACATTTCAAATTTACTAGAGGTACAGTTGTACATTTCAAATTTACTAGAGGTACAGTTGTACATTTCAAATTTACTAGATGTACAGTTGTACACTTTAAATTGACTAGATTTACAGTTGAATATTTTAAATTTACTAGATGTACAGTTGTATATTTCAAATTTACAAGATGTAGAGTTGTACACTTCAAATTTACTAGATGTACAGTTCTACATTTCAAATTTACTAGATGTAGAGTTGTACACTTTAGATTTACAAGATGTTCAGTTGTGTACTTCAAATTTACTAGATGTATAGTTGTATGCTATAAATTTACTAGAGGTACAGTTGTACATTTCAAATTTACTAGATGTGCAGTTGTACACTTTAAATTGACTAAATGTACAGTTGTACACTCAAAATATACTAGATGTTCAGTTTTGTACTTCAAATTTACTAGATGTATAGTTGTATATTTCAAATTGACTAGAGGTGCAGTTGTACATTTTAAATTTACTAAATGTACAGTTGTATACTTTAAATTTACTGATTGTACATTGTACATTTCAAATTTACTAGATGTATAGTTGTGCACCTTAAATTTACTAGATATACAGTTGTACACTTCAAATTCACTAGATGTTCAGTTGTGTACTTCAAATTTACTAGAGGTACAGTTGTACATTTCAAATTTACTAGATGTACAGTTGTACATTTCAAATTTACTAGAGATACAGTTGTACATTTCAAATTTACTAGATGTACAGTTGTACATTTCAAATTGACTAGAGGTACAGTTGTACCTTTCAAATTTACTAGATGTACAGTTGTACATTTCAAATTTACTAGAGGTACAGTTGTACATTTCAAATTTACTAGATGTACAGTTGTACACTCAAAATATACTAGATGTTCAGTTGTGTACTTCAAATTTACTAGATGTATAGTTGTACTCTTTAAATTTACTAGATTTACAGTTGAATATTTTAAATTTGCTAGATGTACAGTTGTACACTTCAAATTTACTAAATGAGCAGTTGTACACTCAAATTTACTAGGTGTACAGCCTGAATTTACTTGATGTATAGCTCGAAGTTACTCACTTTCCATTATCCACTTTCAATGTTCCCACACAATGTTTCTTCGATCAATATACAACAAATGAAGGTTTTGTTATGTAGCTGATGTTTATTTTGTAAAAATAGTTCTTTAAGAATTCTTCAAGAACAGCACGCTACCTACAGTGTCTCGGTGTTTAAGTTTTTGACACCGGGGTGTATGATTCCCAGATTCACCACATGGATACGTTATGTATCCCTTTTGGAGACTTATAAAACTTATCTACAAATAATTCAATATGAATTATACCCGTTTGTTATAGTATTTGGACTTTTCACGTGCACAGTAAAATACATTAGCAGCCGTAGATAGCATCAAGTGTAATTGTAATTCCAGTATATATTTTGTACAATAATTAGACCTAAGCCATCTGTCTCACTTTATAATTTCAATGTGTGTTTCACGCTTTACTGAACGTATACCCGTTAAAGTGTATCCAAAGATTCGAGAAAACATAACGTTCCACTACTAGAATATTAAATACACACGAACAAAAAAACTCACCAATTTTTAAAAACAAACATTACGATTAAAAAGTTGTGATTAGATCGGTTATTTCATAGAAATCAAAGATACCATTCACTGACTTTCACTGTTCGTATAGGTACTGGAATGACTTGTGTAACAGAGGCATGCCTCTGCTGCTCCTCGGAGTAGTCATTGCTTATGAAATCTTAATTATTCACAAAATAACTGTCCAAGTTCATGAAAGAGATTAAATATTCATTTTCCAGTTTTATGTGGTCTATTTCTTCGTCAGGTTGTGGGGAGTCTGGGCCAGTTTATCGTAAGATACAAGAGTAGGGCCGTCCTGTTCTTCAAATGGATGAATTTTTCTCAGTTCATTGATTGGAATTTCATCATCCTAAGATAATTTATTTCTGTCTTTATGTATCTTATTAATGACATCAGGTATATTGTCAAATACTGATGCATTTTTCCATCCCTGCAAAAGCACGTGTTTAGAGTAAATAGGAAGGACTACTTCACTCTTGTTGCACTACAAATACTTTAAATGATCTTTGGCAAGTTTAAGACAACTATACGCTCCATTTCCAAGTGCTCTGCAGTGGACGGCTACAATTTTACATTTGTATTAACAGAGAGTCCATAAAATGACTCCCATGCAATCTGATCAATAAATATTGTTATCTGATTGTTTGATTGTATGGTTGTTTGTTTTACGTCCGTTAAGGATTTTTCACTCATATTGAGACGTCACCAAGTGTAGGTGAAATAACACGAATTTAGACTTATGCTTATTTCTCAGGGTCGTAGCAGTGACGGTTCTTTTACGTGCCAACGCCTGCCGCAACTCGCGACCTCCGTTTTTAAGGTCATTCTCTCACTTCTAAATGTCGAGCGTTTGGGGAAGGAGCAATTACTACCTATGTTAAGGTCTTAGGTTTGACGTGCACATGGTCATGGCACGAGCTGGCTCGAACTCGCGACCTCGTGGTTGCGAAGCGAACGCTCTACCCAATGAGCTACAACGGACGGTAATCATTGCAATTTGGTGACAGAGAAAATATTAGTTATAATCTCCAAGGCACATATTGATTTATATCTTTGTCCTTCTGTAGCATACATCAAATACTTCATTCATGAAACTGTCCCCCATGTTAGGCATTTTGACATGTTGGAGCAGACGTTTGTAAATTATACTGAAGTTCACACACACACACACACACACACACACACACACATTGGGTGTCCACTGTAACCTGTATAGTTGAAGTATAAATAGTATGTTCTCATTTGCCATATTCACTGTAATAGGTATAACTGTAGATTTGATAATCCTTGAAAGTGCACTTGAGCTTGTTTCAGTACGAATTCACAGATGTACAAAGACATCCACGGTTTGCCAAATGAGGTTCTGTTTTTCCTCTGTCTTGTATAACTCTTTGATGTCAGCTGGAAAATTGCGAGGTGGTTCAGAGTCTTGTATATATGTTTTGAAGTACTCTACAGCTGCTTACATCTATCGGGGATAGCGTAAGTCCCAACAATGAGCATGATGAACGCCATTTGCGTCACATCTAGACAACCTACTTTTTCTGCATAAAGACTCTGGTTTAACACTATGGTAAGAATGACAATCTTCAGATGAGAGAGTTCGTATATCAGACCCAGCTTTAAGTCTTTCAGCATCAGAAACAGTGTAGATTCATCACTAATGTGCCTGTGGAAACGAAGGGGTTATTTGTTCGGTCCTAAGACCGAATATAAATAACCCCCTCGTTTCCAAAGAGATTAACCCAGCACCAGGCACCTCCCTCCTCCTCATAACTATAATCCACTTTATATAGATATATGTCCAAAACACTGAAATATATATTGTCTTATTTTGTCATAATTCAGTAGTTTCGGGGAGGAGGTGTAGGGGGCTTTGTCTCTGAGTCTTGGATCCGCCACTGTTTACGGAGACCTAACAGGCAGAATATGAAAATCGATACCAAGTCAAAAATAAAATGTTTTTATGTTTTTGATATTGATCTGTCGTGAGTTGTGCGTTAGGACAAAGGGACATAAATTATAAATTTTCATCACTCCTTCACCCCTGGGACCTTTGGGGGGGGGGGGGGCAAAAACTTAAAAACGACCATTTTTTTAATCTTATCTACAACCACACATCTGTGAGAAAATCTAATTGTATATTCATGTAGAGCAGGACAAGTTCTACCAAATTTCAAAAATACTTGAGACCAAGGATACAAGTTCTGACTCCAGGTCGGGGTCA
Source organism: Ostrea denselamellosa (assembly GCA_024699665.1). Lineage (NCBI taxonomy): Eukaryota > Metazoa > Mollusca > Bivalvia > Ostreida > Ostreidae > Ostrea > Ostrea denselamellosa. The sequence goes on from JAMZEH010000018.1 coordinate 11,256,734, forward strand.
AACTTGGTATTAAAGTGTTTATATGTAAAAGATTTACAAGACGTATTCCTTCATTCTTTTGATACTAAAGTGAAACTAAATAGATATTCAAAAGGAGCGGGTAGTCCTTACAAAAGTTTACTAAAATTGTAAATATCATGATCCTGGGGGTAGGGGTTGGGTATCAGGTGGTAATAGTGATTAGATATGTGTGTTAAAACCTTAACATTTGGAACTTCTTGATAATTATCCTTCTTTTCAAATTTGGTATGAAGCATCTTTGGGAGAGGTTCTGGTTCCAGTTTGAAATCATTTAAATAACATCTTTAAAAAAAAGTTCTATTGATACTAAATTACAGTGAAACTAGAAAGATATTTAGAAGGAGCAGGTAGTCCTTTACCAAAATTGTAAATTTCATGACCCCACGGGTTATGGTTGCAGGGTGGGGCCAAAATATCGTCTCTATCAATTGAAAGACCTTATTTTTATCTTTTGCTGATACTGTAAAAAAAATCTTAATGCCTATTTAGGAAAAACAGAAAAGGATGTACTAAACCAAAATTGTGAATTTCGCAACCCTTGAATATTAGAATTTAGCTTAGATACGCGGAACAGGAAATTATTATAGATACGATAGCCCTTGGAGGCTAGTGATACTGTTAACCCATACTCAGGTGACCCATAAGGCCTGCGGACCTTTTTTCCTTAGGAGGGGGGGGGATATAAGACAATTACTGATTTCCAAGTCAGAGCCCCACAAGTGGGCGTAACATTAGCATACAGCATTATGATCACATAAGAATAGTTCATGAGTCAGTATGTCTGTTACAGGATGATTTTATTAGAATTTACAACACTACATGTTTATAGATAGATAGATAGATAGATAGATAGATTATATATATATATATATATATATATATATATATATATATATGAATGATATGATATGACAGGGGATGCTTACTCCTCCTAGTCAGATGACCTGGAATATCCAGGGTCCGTGTCGAACTACCCCTCTTTTGTATTTTTTATATAGATGATATATCACCATTTCGAAATGATGAATTTATCATCATGATTATAGCATTTACTTGTATGCAACAGTTTCATGATGCCTACATTAAAGAAGGCTTCTCCAGTGTGACGATTAGAGAAGATTGGATGAAGAATATAGGCCGAACATCTGTTCTATATTTATCGATTGGGTTTTCCAAATTTTAAAAATAAATTATCAATTTACGGAAGTAGGTTACACCTACAGTTTATGTATGTACGTGTATGTTATGGACGTAGTAAAGTTCTTGTGGATATTGTGTAAGTACTATATCTTAAGACATAACTTTGAGACAATACAAAGCTCATATTGGTAGTCATTTCTGTACATTTTGGGATCGGGATCGGAATCCTAAACAAACCTGAAAGAAATAAGTCATGTACTGTAGTATCATCTCAAGAACGGTGGTGTGATCCAAGATTTAATTTATTTTAAGGACCTATGTCACAGAATTACGTCATATGTGAGTAATGAAATACTACAAAGAATATTTGAATTATCAATGCCGGCTTCGGAATGAGGAAGTAAATAACTTCAGAAGCGAAATTTGTTTGAATCATTGAATGCATTCACATAATAATTCACATTCGAATGTCATGATTCATAAACAGAGCAAGACTCTACACCAAACAATCCATTGAAAAATTCTCGTTTTGTTAAAAATTGCGTTTCCAACCTAATTACAGGGAATTCTTTAACTTTCTGATTTATCAATATACAAAAAAATATACGCGACAAGTCCATGGACAATGTTAAAAGTTTATCCTACTGTGTGTATATATTTCACGTGAGAAATACCTGACATTACATTCACCTTACCATGACCATTTTTTAGAATTATTTTATGTCTTCCCTCAAAAATGATATCAGCTGGTAAGAAGTTAGCTTTAAGTTTTTAAAAATAATTTGCTTCTTGAGAATTACATTTTACTAACATTTTGGTTTAAACATATTCTTTAAATTCTCTCGTGTATGGTTATTTGATATTTTTCATAATCATTGCCCATTTTCTGTTTGATCATATGATTTTTCAGTAAAGTGAAAAAACAAAACTGCAGATAGTGAAACAAAATCCCAATACAGCTACGTTATTCTGATTCTACACAAACCGAAAACGTCAGAGTTAGAATAGTGCATACTTGTAGTATGTGATATGTATGAAAAATGTACTGAGAAGTTTAGTCTGTGAATTTGAGAGACATAGGACCATTGGATCCAAATGGCAATTAAAAACTACTGTGGCCTAAACTCCTCCCTGTGTAATATAATACAGTTTTATATATGTGTCATGAAAAACCTTTGCATGTGTTAGATGACATTGTAGTATTGTTATGCAACAGAAGGCAAAGGCCATCTTCTCGATTGGAACAAACCATCACTATTCACTGTTATCACTAAAACTGAGTCTGAAGGGCATTGTTTTAAAGGGACTGGTTCACAAATTTTGAAGTAAAAAAAAAATGCATTTTTGGTGTTAAACATTAAAATATATCTTATTTAATGCTGACAGCCAAACTTTTGACCTTCTAAGTGCAAGGATAAAAGCAATATTTTAGACGTAATTCTGTGTAATGTAAACAAAGACTTGAGTCTTTTTCTGTTTAATACCATCAAACTAGTCAAATATTCATTTTGTGATTTAAAGCATCTTAATTTTGCACAATCATAAATTTTCAGAGGACACACTTTATCTAAAGATGTGATATAGATAATAAACTTAGATTGATATCCATTTCTTTGAAAAACTTCTTAAACAACAACATACTGCAATCTTTGTTTACACAACAAATAATATAAACTCTCTATATTGAGCGTCTGTCATAGTGAATAACCTTAATTTTTCTGAAACCTTTTAAACACAAGAGGCAGTGGATTTTGATCATTTAAAGTGTAAAACAAAATTTTGGGGGGAAATCATAAATCAGTCTCTTTAAAATGATGGAACATACAGTCCATCTATCAAATGTATGAAGTGACATATCAATGCCCTGAGTTACATGTATTTTTTTTTTTAGTGGTAGACTATAGCATTTGTAGGTTAACGAAGTATGCTTAGATGACCAAAACATTGGGATTGATCAGTATATTGCATTTACAGAAATTCTTGGATTTCAAAATATTAATCATGGATCCTAGGAATAAAGATATTATTCCTATCTCTCCTACTGAGAGGTTCAAACCCCTTCAAGAAAGCCTACAAAAGAGACTCAAAACCTTCAAAAATTACCCAAAAGAAGCTGTCAAAGAAAAAGAGGATCTCGCAGACAATGGTTTCTATTACATTGGTGATGGTAAAACTGACCAAGTTCAGTGCACATTTTGTGGGATTATAATCGACAAATGGCAAACAGAAGATGATATCCAAACAGAGCATCGAAAATTTTCCTCATCCTGTCCAAAAGTTCTTGATCTTGACCGCAGGAACTTTGGTGCAAATCTTAATGCAGGTACTTCCCGTCTGGATCTGATAAGGAACACACAGAATGCTGCAGTGGATGGGAAAGTTCCTCAGATGAAGGACTATACTTTGAGGTTGAAGTCTTTCAATGACTGGAAGTACAGTGATAAAGAAAAGCCCTCGCCTGAGGCTTTAGCGAAGGCAGGATTGTTCTATATTGGTAAGAGGACATTGGTTTGCTTGTCTAGTTCTCAATATTATTTTTCACTCATATTGTGACATCAACAGCTTTAGATGAAGTACCATCTTTTACCCATGCATGATGTTCAAGGTTATAGCCATGGTGACAATGACATTTTCTTTATCATTTCGATGTTTTTTGTGATGTGATACCTCACTATATGGGCACTTCTTGGTGTCTTACCCAGTCAATCTGCGACTCTTACATCTAATGCCAGATGATTGGCAAAGGAACAGTCTTGTGTTTAATGTGAACATCAGATCTGTTACGATGTAAACTTCCTAAACACTAGGTTACCATGATTCAGTTGGGGATGGAAATGAGAATAGCCCTATGATCAACGTTAATGATGTTAATTAATTTTTCCTCATTTCTCTTGAATACTGACTGGTCGCGGTAGCTCAGTGGTTAGAGCGTTTGCTTCGCAACCGGGAGGTCGTGAATTCGAGCCCCGCTCGTGCCATGGCCGCATCAAACCTAAGGCAAAAAATAGGTAGTGATTTCTCCTTTGCCAAACGCTCTGCATTTGGAAATTGGAATCATGGGACTTTCGGATATGACCTTAAAAACGGAAGTCCCATGTCACGGTAGGCATTGGCACGTTAAAGAACCCTCACTGCTACGGCCCTGAGTGCTAAGCATATGTCTAAATTTGTGGTACTTCACCTACAGCTGGTGACGTCTCAATATGAGTGAAAAATTCTCGATGGGACGTAAAACAAACAATCAATCAATCAATCTTGAATACTGACTGTTCCTCACAACTGTATGAATACAATATATGTATTAACACTTCATGCAAGTTACTTCCTGTGTCTGCCATTTTTCGGTTAAGGAGGTACTCTGCATTGTCATAATGGCTGATTTTCAAACATGAATGAAAATAGAAATATCTGCAATATTTATCTATTCATTTCAAATGTGATTGGCAAGCTGAATAAGTTAGCACGTCAACTGCTGAACTGTAGATCGCGGGTTCAAATCCAACAGGGGTTTTAAATTTATTTCAGGTTGCTTTCTACTGAAACTGCATTTCTTGTCTACATAAAGTAAATTTGAAAGTTTTCAATTTCAAAATACTGTTGCACTTAGGCCAAAATAAATTATATGTGTGTTGCTGATTTCACTCCCCAAAAAATTAGGTAGGCTAGGTAGGTAAAACATTTATCGAAATCTTAGTTTTTTATATGCTTTGAATACAGGTCTCTATACATTAAGAATACCTCTCAAGTATTTTGAAGATCCAGAGTAGTCAAAATGTAAATCAGAGAATCTCAAACACGACAGAACAAATTTCTGGTTTAAAAATTCCTGAGTTTTATTTATATATATTTCATCACTAAAATATTTGGGGTTGGCAGCAAAAAGATAGGTAGGGCTCGGAAACCAGAAAGGCACAAAAAATTTATTTTGGCCTTATCCTCCGCTTTTCATCCATATCAAATTTCTGTGGTGTATCATTCTTCTTTAAAGAAGTGTATTTCCCTATGTTGGCCTTTGTAACTTTGTGGTCTGTAGTTTTGGCATTTGATATTTTTCCATTAATTGCAGTCAACTACAATAATGCCCCAGGGTGGGGCAATCCCTGCAACCCATAAACTTTATTAATAAATAGATATAATTCACAGTACAATTGGTGGGGTCAAGAAGGAAAATTTGATTTTTCACCAATTGATCTTTAGCTGACCCCTGAAAGGGACGTTGCTCACAGCGATGTGTTGATATGTGTATTGAATACTGACTTTTCCTACAACTGTATGAATAGATTGATTGATTGATTTATTCGGGGGGGGGGGGGGGGGGGCTCCGTGGCTGAGTGGTTAGAGCATCGGGCTCAAAATCACAAGGGGCCTCCGTGGCCGAGTGGTTGGAGCATCGGGCTCAAAATCACAAAGTCTCTCACCTCTGTCGGCGCGTGTTCGAATCTCGGCTGCGGCGTTATGTGAGCAAGTTTGCCAGTTTACTTGCGGAAGGTCGGTGGTCTCTTCCCAGGTACATTGTATCTGGGTTCTCTCCTCCACCAACAAAAACTGGACGCCACCAGATAACTGAAAAATTGTTGAGTGTGGCAGAAGGCAATAAATAATAATATTAATAATTTATTCGGGTTTTACGTTGACTTGGCAATATTTCAGCCATTTTATGCCGGTTGTATAAATAGACAGGGGTGTGCAATTGAAATAATTTACCACTAGACAAGGGCTATGGAAGTGAAAAAGGTTACTGGCTCAAGATTGTCAGTCACTAATCCATAGATTATGGCAGTCACTTAGTGAAAAAGCATAAAGACTGAGTTGATACATGCTAATTGAAATAAACATTAAAATATGGAAACAATGATCAGTTTAATATCTTTTATTATTAGTCAATTTGTTTGGTAGTGTTTGGCCAAATGGTGAATGATTCAGCATAATTATAATTATATGGCATATTATACTTTCTACACAGAATGTGAACAACCTTCAAGTTCAAGAAAGTTATAAATTTCCCTAGATTTTGCAATATCTGGATACATTTTACTGTACTCGCAATGCATGAGACTAGACTTTTCTCTCTATCAAAGCAGAACAGTCATGTGGTGGTGTATACTGTATCTTTCCAGCACATGTTTTCTCTTCATAAATGTTTCATGAAAAGAAAAAGGTAAAGATAATGAAGAATAATAACTGATCAATCGCATAAATCTTTAAAAAGAATACAAACTTGAGACTGTCGCTCCGAAAAACCAATTTGCTGTTGACTTTATAAGTTAAAACGAATTGGAGATCTTGATTGGGAGTAAAGTTAATTTGTACGTACAATCTGTATTGACAGTTGTACAATAAATAATGCTTTTACTTTTGTTTAAGATTTACTAGCCCGACGGGCCAATGCAACATTGACTTTGACCTGTACAATCAGTAGTGTTGGGTGGTGGTAAATATAGTTGCACACCCCAGGAATACAGTGGAATACTGACTGGTCCCTACAACTTTATAAATAGAATTGAATACTGACTGATCCCTACAGCTGTATGTACTGACTTGTTCCTAAAACCATGCAAATGAAATTTAGTTTTTAGATATTTCTCAGACAACAGTTTAGTGTTTAGGTGTTTCTCAGACAACATTTTTAGATATTACTCAGACAACACTCAATGTTTAGTTTTTAGATATTTCTTAGACAACAGTTTAATTTTTAGATATTTCTCAGACAACACTCAAAGTTTAGTTTTTAGATATTTCTTAGACAACAGTTTAATTTTTAGATATTTCTCAGACAACACTTAAAGTTTAATTCAGTACTCAATGTCCTTATTCTCCATTACCATTCCTTATTACCATGAGTCCTCCATATTAAATAGTTGGCACATTTTTTCGCTGTAACGGCCCATTTCATTTGGGTATTTGAAACCTATTGTTTTAACAATTTGATTATGTAGGATCTTGGTCTTGTTGAAGGTTTACAGTTTATCCTGTCATGGACACAAGACATAAATCTTATCATGGTTGGTGACTTAGACGTGACATGGATTTATTTGTTGTAGGTAAAGAAGACAATACACAGTGCTGGTTCTGCGGGAATTTGTTAATGGAATGGGAACCAGGTGACATTCCAAAAGAGGAGCACGACAGCATCTTCCCAGAATGCAGTCTGGCTGCACAATGAAGTATCACATGTGTAAAACAAGGACGAACTATTCCTCGAAGTTAAACAAGAGAACATAATCTTAAAAACTAATTCAATGACTTAAGTGAGATGTGTTTTTTTTTTTTTTTTTTTGTTGTTGTTTACTTTTTTATACATCTATTTATTATTATTATTTTTTGCTGTTATTGTATCATATGTCATTTAGCACTTGTTCAATTCTTAAGGACATATGTGACATTTGTAGCATTTTCTCTAAAATTATTTTTTTATCTCCTCAATATAAAGAGTTCTTGTATCAAAGATTTAGATATTGTAATGTAGTAATATTACTGAGTATTTACATCTGCCTGGGTAGCTCAGTGATTAAATCACCTCACTTGTAATTTAGGGGGTCCATGTTCAATATCCTCTTGTTCCAAAGCTTTATTTTTCTCTCCTTCTTTACTGTGGGGATATCCATTTATACATTTTACTTGCAACAACCAGGATCTATCAAAATGCATGTATGTTAACTCTAAAATATACCTGGTAACAAGATAGAATGCATGTGAATTGTTCATGAAATTTCACGAAAAAATATATATTACTTTGAAATGTCGCATATGTCCTTTTGTTCCGGGGAGTTTAATTTCTTAACTTAATAGGCATTGAAATATAAAGGATTAAGGGAATGCCAGTCATTTGTGTACAAATTTCCATGCCACAACACCCTAAAAAGACTTCTATAGAATCATGTTAAACTTGGTCATCAATCTTTACATGTTGGTAATTATTAATAGATTAATTTACCAAGAAGATGGCCCATGTTCTGTTTTAACTCATTAGTTGAATATAGTGACAAGTGTAACACATATTCAATCACATGTACTACATATGTACATGTTGTGTGTTTAATTTCAAACTGTTCACTTGAATCTAGCTGTCCTTTGTTTTCCTAGACACACTATATGTTTTATAAGTACACATGAATGCTGGAAATTTGATCTCTCAGGTCACTAAGAATAATTTCATTATATGTGTCTTGTAAATTATTGCAGATAGAATTTTAAAAGTTATTCTAACAGGTTTTTGTTTTTTTTCTTAATCAAGAGCATGAAATTCATTAGGAAATTTCTCATGATTTTGGTTAGCAACACAAATCATAGTGTTATATGATGCAATACCATTTCCTGTACAGTGGCTGAATTTGAAAAAAATGAAAGATTGTGAGAAAATTCTATGAACTTTAAAACCCACTGGAACATTGTAAAATTCATAGTTCTAGCTGGCTAGTTGTGCACCATACATGAATTGTTTCACTTAAGATTCCAAAAATTTTAAAGTACTGTCCCAAGATGTCTATCTTTGCTTTGTAATTTGAATGGCTTGTGAATATATGTTTACAAACTTCACTATTGATTGTCAAGCATTCTCATGCAGTATATAAATGACATTTTTCTCACAGCATGACCCCAAGCCTCAGTTGGGGGTCACAACAGGGGCTATAAATGTTAATACTCTGTAACAGTCTCACAACTCACAAGGGTATGATAGGTAAGTATAATCTACAAGAATCTTCATGCAGTGCAGATTTAAGTTTTTACACACTATAGCACCTAGGATGTTAGTGGGGCAACAAAAAATGCACCGGAAAACATGATATATATTATATGAATTTTTTTTTTCAAATGTCCTCTCGAGAACCATAAGTGTACATTTGGTCAGAATGTTGTCTGTAAATATATGTAGTGTTGATTCATATTTGTCAAACTGAACCCTCAAAGTTCGTGGCAGGTCTTACTAAAAGTTCATGACGGGGTCTTACTAAAAGTCTTGATAAAATTTCAGGACAGGGGCTTACTAAAGTTCATACAAATATTAAAAAACTCCTTTTTAAAAATAAAAGACTTTGATACATGTGATCATTGATGTGTAAAAGTGTTCATGTAATGAAGATTTGTTCACAGCATGTTCTGCATGGCCATTGTAAGACCAGAATTAGGATAAAAATCAGAGTTTTATCCAATTTATGGATTTGATAAGCTTTGAGGATACAGGCATGAATTAGGATGAAGGCAGCTCATTTCATATTGCAATATCTCAGAACAAGTGTATAAATGAGTGATCACTTATTCTTATTATTATGCAGATTTATTGTTGGACTTTGATAATAATGGAAAAACTTATCAGATAATACGATGTGTTAAAAAAAAGATTTTTTTTTAAATTAATATACAATCTTATGTAGAGATTTTCTCCAATTTTTAAAATTTTTCTACAATTGAAGAGAAGTTTTTGTCTGTAAAAGGAGTGATACTCTTTTTATTTTTAAACAGAATAGGAAAAGCATTATTAACCAATAGTTAAAAAAAAAAAAAAAAAAAAAAGAACATTGATAAATCCCTTCACATGTAATGTATTCCTTGGATAAATGCAAATACTGTCGTATTAATAGTGTGGCCTTGAGCCTCTTCTTCAGTAGTGATATAATTTTGGCAACAGGGGTCATGTCATCTGACCCTTGGCCACCCAGACAATCTCAGATATGCTTCCCATTGCACTAACCCACTCTCAATATAAAAGTAGTTCATTAAATGCCCAATGTTTCATTTTTGAAAATATACGAGGGCATAAACTGCGATGCTTTAAGCCACCTCATGATATGTCCAGTATGCCGGCGTGAAGCGTTGCAGTTCATACCTTCATGTATTTTCAAAAAGGAAATTTTATTTTTTATATGTACATTCTTCTTTCGTATTATTTTCCAGGATTCCCATTCATTTAAATGAAAAGAATTACACAGGATATATGCATATTTATTTGAAATTGTTGAGCACTGAGATGTTTATGTAAAAAGATAAACAGCAAGCGACAAAGGAGTTATGTCCCCTGATCTTTGATGTACATGTACAGGCGCGGATCCATCTTTTTTCATGGGGGGGGGGGGGTTATGTAGACCGGTAGCTCAGTGGTTAGAGCGTTCGCCTCTTAACAGGGAGGTCGTGAGTTCGAGCCCCGCTCGTGCCATGGCCGCGTCAAACCTAAGACGTAAACATAGGAAGTGATTGCTCCTTCGCCAAACGCTCGGTATTTAGAAGTGAGAATCACGGGTCTTTCGAATATGACCTTTAAACGGAGGTCCCGTGTCGCGGCAGGCGTTGGCACGTTAAAGAACCCTCACTGCTACGGCCCTTAGCGCTAAACATAGGTTTAAATTTGTGGTACTTCACCTACAGCTGGTGACGTCTCAATATGAGTAAAAAATTCTCGACGGGACGTAAAACAAACAAAGAATCAATCAACAATCTGTTTATGTAGAAGATGTTAATATATCTGAATCACCTAGAAGACTTCACATATCGCGCGCCCATGTCATCAACGTGCATATGTGTCTCAAGATCATGTAACAGATTTACGGGTTGGACACACCCATTATTTCTAGCTAAACAACTCGTGATTTATAAAAAAAAAAAAAAAAAAAAAGAAGAAGAAGAAAGTTTCACACTTAGTTTGCGGTTGCATTCAATCACAAAAAATTAAAAATGCAGAAACAATACGCAATTTTTATTTTTTGCATCGTCGCCACCCACGGCTGAAATGTAGGCTGCTCTCAATTTTCACGATGCCTTTCTGGGACTTAATAATTTGGGAGTGGGATGATAAGATACCCACAAACAGATGAATACTGGTATATGAAACGTATATAATTGTAATTTTAAAAAGAAACAGTATTACTGCAGGTAAATTGCAGAGAGAGAGAGACGTGCGGCTATGAATATATACATGTATTACAGAGAGAGAGGGGGGGGGGGGGGGGGGGGGGGGGGGGGGGGAGAGAAGCGCATTGCAGCTATGAATATCATAGAGAGAGAGAGAGAAGCGCCGCAGTTATATCACTATAGACAGATAGATCTACATGTATACTAGACAGATAGATCTACATGTATACTAGACATATAGATCTACATGTATATTAGACAGATAGATCTACATGTATACTAGACAGATAGATCTACATGTATACTAGACAGATAAATCTACATGTATACTAGACAGATAGATCTATATTTGAAGAGACACAGCGCCGTGCAGCTCACTATAGATAGATCTACATGTATACTAGACAGATAGATCTACATGTATACTAGACAGATAGATAGATATCTGAAGAGACAAAGCGCCGTGCAGCTCACTATAGATGGATCTAAATATTTGAATAAAGAGAGAGAGATCGAAGCGCCGTGCAGCTATACCACTACGTGGGTTTTCAGCACGCTCTGTTTGTGTATATATGTTGATGTCAAATGAAGCTCATACTGGATTCTCGCCAATTATCTTAATGCAAATGCATAAATATTTCTAGGATCTTTAAAAAAACCGGAGTCTGTCATTTTATTGCCGATATTCTTTTACATGCTTTTAAAGATGTCGGTGCGTAGATTCACTGGAGCTAAAATCGTGGTTTTTGGGGGCCCTGGTGTCGGGAAAACTGGTAAGTTTTGTTGTTGTTTGTTCGTTTCTATTGAGATATTTCATAACACATGCAAGCAATTTTCATGCACGAGGAATGCTTCTCGAGTTTCAGTCGACCACATCCAATGAAATGCATATTGTTGACCGTGTAGTACATTTACAGAATATGTCTGTATATTACAGTCTATTCAATTTACAAACATTTCTTTGAATAAGTCGGAATGAGTTTACCCTGTGTGTTACATTATCCCTCGGTGTTACTTGAAGTTTTAAAGGAGGAGATCAAAGTCGACATGCTACATACATTAGTTAGAAACATAAACTGCACAAATGTGTCTTATTTTGTATAACAGATACATCGGTTCAACATTCCTTCAGTTTCAGACTTTTAGATACATGGTGTATTAAAACACCAGCTGTCATACAATGGAAGCAAAGCAAATTACCTCGCGGTTTCTTTCTTTCGTTCATTTTTTTTTTTTTTTTTTTTTGGTTTTTTTCTTTTTCTTTTTTTCTTTTTTTTGGGGGGGGGGGGTTGTTTGTTTGTTTGATTGTTTGTTTTTTTTACATTCTACATTGAATATATGTGCATAGATAATAATGAATGCATCCTAATCCTATTTTTCGTTCGTGTACGTTGGGTTAGGTTTTCATACCGTACTCTGTTTAATCTATATCCTTTGTACGAATATCATTAAGATATTGTGTAAATGTCTGTAAAATTTCCAATTTAAAGATTAAAGGTCATTGTCACAGGAAAGGAATTTTGACGAGGTCATGTAAGATGAAGTTCCCTTTCCCCTGATCTGTGAGGGGGGAAAACTTCATCCCTCAACTGTATATATTCACGTTAATTGTGAATGTCCATTGCTTTGTTATGCCCGAGATATAATGTTTCAAAATTTCCGCCCACACTCAAAAACGTAGAAACCATTCACTTGAAACAAAACTAATGTAGAATTTAAATTGAGTGGCTGGAGTCGCCATTATATGGAAGCTTTTGTTGTTGTTGTTGTTGAAAATTTTGGAAAACGGAATTAAAATTGCTGTATTTCATATGAAGTTTTTACCTACTCTGAACGGAAATAAGTTTTTCGGGATCGCACGAATCTTTGATTTTTTTTTTTTTAACATTAAGTCATATATTCAGCATTTTAACACAATGCTCTGAAGAAGTAATTATATATGTACACATAAACAAGGCAAATTACTTATATTGCTTTTATTTCTATAGAAAGTTTTGACTATATTCATTCTATATATACATTACATGTGCATATCTCTTTACTTTTTAAATCTATCGTAATTCACTGCGATGTTCTTTCATTATCCTTGTATCAACAGCTGTTACGATAAATAAATTTTCACGAGTGACTAAAATATAATAAATCTCCTAGCCTCCTGATCGAATTTATCTCGCAGAAATAATTTGCTTATTTCCAAATCTTCCTATAAACTTTTAAAATCCCATCGACTAAGCAATCTACAAGCAGCAGCTTCCACAGATCTGTCAGGCGATTAACTGCAGGAAATTGGACGGCAGAACCAATCAATCAGGTTTTAAACACCTTCATCCCTGTCTGTGTCTGTTATTTATGCTACGTTTAAATGCTTGCTCTTTGGATGTCCCAAACAATATTCTCCTAAGTCTAGAGCTCTCCGTCAAATTGTATTTATCATTATAACATAATCTTATGCTTGAACACTGGAAATTTAGATACACTAGACCCAGTACCACACATCAGGTGTTTCTTTAAGATTAGAATGTTTACATCGTATGTCTACAGGACTGAGGATTCAAAAGTATTTGTTTACGGATTGTCTGTCTGTTTGTGTGTGTCCACTGCAACAAGGAAATTGAAAGATGAAGGTCAAAACAAATATCCAGTAACATCAAAAGGCCCTTTGTCAAGGCCAACTATAATCGCTGTGTTGGGACATTGTTTTGTGATTTATGGGACATTAGAGGTATTAGATATGCGTTGTTTTGCGTACATTGTTCTGTGATTCATGTGACACTAGATATGCGTTGTATTGCATACATTGTTCTGTGATTCATATGACATTAGATATCCGTTATATTGCGTACATTGTTCTGTGATTCATATGACATTAGATATGCCTTGTATTGCGTACATTGTTCTGTGATTCATATGACATTAGATATGCCTTGTATTGCGTACATTGTTCGGCGATTCATATGACATTAGATATGCGTTGTATTGCATACATTGTTGAGTATATTGGATTATTCTCAGTAACGGTTCTTTTAAGTTGCCATGGTTAGATAATAGATATTTTCCACAGTGAAGTTTTTAACTGACACTTTGTATCAGATGGATTTTTTGTCTGGGTGAAATTCATTTCCATGTGGTACAACACAACTCAATATTGATATGATATTGCGCCATCTGTCGACTTAATGGCGGCGAATGATGAATTGTTGTATCTCCTCCCCGGAGTCGCGATAACCCACAGGAGGGGGTTATATTGTTCTATATTGGATCCTTTAACATCTCTAGTAAACAAATTCCGAGATACGCTAAATTCTGGGTTTTAAATGAACAGAACATTTCCATACAGGAACTTTGATTTTCTATCTATACATTTACTTTTTACCCCCTTTTCATCACCTTTTGCATAGAAGAAAACCATTTCATTTATCATTTTAGAGGTATTTTCAAAACAATTTATGTGTATCCCGAGTGGTGGAACATATCGTAAAATTCTCTCTCTCTCTCTCTCTCTCTCTCTCTCTCTCTCTCTCTCTCTCTCTCCAGTCTCATTAATGGAAGTCGTCATAACATTTTTATATGACCTGCGAATGTTTGATATCAATATTTACATCCATCCTTGTTTTCCTTTAACATTTATACTCATTGAAACGGAAGGTTAATATTCCATCAACTTTTGAATTAGGCTAATCACTGCATATGGATACATAGAACCTAATCTATTTGTAAGCTAATCACTGCATATGAAAACGAAATGTAAATATAATGATTAAAAGGTAAATATAAGGAACTCCTCTCACTTTTTGAAAGCATTAATAGACGATATGCATGCATCGATCCTATTTACACGTGTATATGGGCACTCCAATATGCCGGTGTGAAAAAGGGTCGAGTTATTTCTTTTTATATATCTAACAGTACATAGAGAAACGCCTTATTCCTTATACATGAAATGAACAACTCTCGTGATATTCAGTTTTCAATTTTACTGGGCCACCTATCTTTTCTAGATAAATGTATGCCTGTCCACTTCTGTCGATGTGATTCACTGTGATATAAAATGTGTCTCTGACGTCATCGCTGAATGAGATTTGATCTACGATGAAAAATATCGGTGTTAGCAGGGCATCGTCAAAATTATCTTTACGTAAATAAATGTTGACGGTATGTGCGAGAAAATGACGCAAAGAGTGACATTCGAAATACTGTAAAAGTCTACGAATTTTCATTTTCGACGTCGTTAGACAAGAATCATTTTACATATTCACTATTATTTTGAAGATAAACCTATTGTAGATTAGATTAAACTGGTTATCAATTATTGCTAAAGGTCCGCTTACTGCTGCATGATCCAATCCATTTTTATCACAATTTTCTGTAGATCATTATATGAACGTTATTTTTTATTCATTTTTGCCAGGTTTACAATATTCAAAATAAGGCATACCTATAACTCATATTTCTAGAACTTCTGTCATATTAATAATTGTATGTATGTTTATTTTAATTAATTATAAACTATTTTGCAGCCTTTGTGGTGCGGTATATGACCAAGAGGTATATTGGTGATTACGACAGAAATAAAGGTAGGGCTGCTGATACTGTTAAGACGAGTTGCCATATTTCACGGTGTCATTACAGAATAGTATACAACCGATACATTCAAAATCACAATCACCATCATTTAGTGCAATCTGATGCGATTTTTGTTATTGTATGTTGTTATTTAATGTATAATTTCAACTTGTTGTATTTCAGTAGAGGCTCAGGCTGATTAACTTCAGTATTAATTAATGCATCCTAATTACAGGGACAGTGTGATGTACTTCATTGACATTATCCCAGCTGATATATTGACATCGAATACCGATATCTGGGAAGTACATCACACTAGTCCTACAGGGTGGGATGGGGTCAGTCGGACCAGATGGTGTTCTGGGTCATATCGTACACTTACCGTGAGGAGTGCACCTGGGCTCGACCCGTTCATTTTGGTTTAAAAATTGTTTAGGGACAGAACAGTCACTTCTTGCTAGTACATATATTAAGGGCTGAGGTCGGGACTCGAACTCACGACCTCCCACCCTGTCATAGAATATGTTCTCGACCAAATGCATTGACACTTTATTGAAGCAAGATACTCAGAAATATTGTGAAAATGACATACTAAAGTTTGTTAACACTTGCATCAACATTCATTGTAATCATCATAAGTGGTCGTACTAATATTAGCAGTAGTATTTTGTTGTTGTTGTTGTTGTTATGGTAGTCGCGGTAGTAATAATAGAAGTCCATCTGGATATTTATTCACTTCATCTATGTAAATCGTCTATCTAACCACACAGTAATACTACAGTTCTTGAAATGCCGTAAAAAGTGGTGGATAATTGATTGACATAATGTCTTTCCACAGCAAAACATACCGTTCATCCTTCTCATCAAAATCTCTTTTGAGACGATGTGACATTATTTTTATCGGAGTTCTTGCTCACCAAACGTTATAAATATCTCACGTTCAAATAAATTCCTGGCTATCAACGAATCCTGTCAAAATTATTTTGTACCAATTTTATTTCACGTTAAGATACAGGGCATGTGTTAGCTATCGTAAAGATATGAGTAAAAACACTGTTAAGTCTGCTGGTGTGATTGAAGATGAGAATACTGCAACATATTTACAAATATTATGTTTCTGCAAATAGAATCAAAGGAATAATTGCGATAAGCATCTGATCTCCGACCACCAGTAAAGCTAATTTTAACAACGATATGATCACTGTCGTGAAACGAACAAGGCTTATAAAATGATGCAATATGCAGATTGATTAAAAATATGCAAATCTATGTGCATTCATAACATATTTCATATCATATTGGAACTCTTCATGGTTCAGAGTTGTGATTTTGTCACGTGATACGATATGGTAATGGTTATGGTGCTCGCCTTGCAATCGTGAAACTGGGGTTTGGTTCCTCAATCTTGACGTACGACGTTTAGTATGAGTGATATCTATTCCTTCACCGCAAGTCAGGAATTAGAATTGAAAGTCATGGGTCCTTTAGAACGGAGGTCATGTGACACAGTAAGCTGTGGGCACGATTCAGAACTATCTCCGCTACGATCATTTCAATACCCGCATATAGAGACACTTTATGTAATAATGGTCATGACGTTTGAAATAATTGAAAAATTCTTCAATCAACATACAAATTGTACTTAGGCACTGTACTAGAGGCAATTAGTCTGGCAAGTTTGTTTGTTTAACGTCCCGTCGAGAATGTTTCACTCATATTGAGACGTCACCAGCTGTAGGTGAAGTGCAACAAATTTGAACTTCTGTTTAACGCTTAGGGCCATAGTAGTTAGGCTTCTTTAACGTGCCAACGCCTGCCGCGACACGGGACCACCAATTCTAAGGTCATATCCGGAAGACCCCGTGATCCTCACTTTTAAATGTTGAGCGTTTAGCGAAGAAGCATTCACTACCTACATGTATGTTTACGTCTTAGGTTTGACGCGGCCGTGGTACGAGCGGGACTCGAACTTATGACCACTCGATTATGAAGTGAACGCTCTACCACTGAGCTATCGCGACTTGTTCTTACAGATGCTAGTCAAGTGATATGTTTTACAAAAGTAGTATAATATATATTCAAAACATTCTTGTGTCATATATACTACTCAAAGTTTGATAAGGATCATATTTTTCAGCACTTGTAAAACTTTCAACAAAGGTGAATGACAACCAACACAGAGTGATTTATGTTCAGAAATGTTTACTTCAAGAAATTGTGACAGAAAAATTTGGCAAACATGACATTTCATCGCATACTCCTAAGGTAAAGGGAGAGTACCCTGAAAAGCATGGTAATTTCATGATCACGGAATTGTTTAAACTCTGCACATTCCATTTCACATTGCACAAACAAGTGTCAATAGCGGGTATGGCCTCCGTTAGCTCCAATGACAGCTTGGCAACGTCGTCTCATGCTTCCAACGAGGTTTTGAATGGACGCAAGAGAGATATTGTTCCATTCTTGGATCAGAACATTTTCAAGTTCCTGGAGGGTGGCTGGTTGTACAGGACGACGTGAAATCGCTACCTGAAGCATATTCCAGACATGCTCGATAGGGTTGAGGTCTGGAGAACGAGCTGGCCAGTCCATACGAACAATTGTCTCACGTTCCAGGTACTCGTCCACCACCCTAGCACGATGTGGACGTGCATTATCGTCCATGAGGATGAAGTCAGGACCAACAGCACCAGCATATGGTCTCACGTACACATCCAGGACTTCATCCCTGTAGCGCACTCCGGTCATCGTGCCTCGCCTTAGGACATGGAGTTCAGTTTGTCCAGCTCGACTGATTCCTCCCCAAATCATCAACGACCCACCACCATATCTGTCATGTTCAGCAACATTAGCGTCCTGATATCGTTCTCCTGCCCTTCTCCACACTCGTGCACGACGATCTGTGAAGTCAACACAAAACCTCGACTCGTCTGTGAAAAGTACAGGGGCCCAATCAGCAACCCTCCAATTCACATGAGCCCTGGCCCAATTCAAACGATCTTGTCTGTGTCGCTGAGTAAGAGGGATGCGAATACAGGCTCTCCGGGAACGAAGACCACCTTCATGAAGACGATTACGCACAGTTTGCGTGGAAATGTTAACTCCAGTTGCATTCAGAAGATCATTTCTAAGCGCAGTCGCCGTTGCAAACCGATGACGTCGTGCTGAAATCAAGAGAAAACGGTCATCTTGCTGCGTGGTGGACCTTTCTCTGCCGCCTCCATGTCGATGAGAAGCTGAACCATGAGCTTGATACCGGTTCCAAGCTCTGCAAACAACGCTCTGACTGACACCCCAATAGCTCTGCAACGTGACGTTGTCTTGCACCATTTTCGAGCATTCCTATGCATCTGGCCAATTCTTCAATAGTCAAACGACGTCTTTGACGTTGTGGAGGCATGTTCATAGAGTAACAGTGACTTAAACGAGGTCAGATGTAAAGACAATGGCCAAATTCAAATCAACGACAAGCACTCAGAAATGTGAATAATGTGGGTACCATGCTTCACGTGCTACTCATGATCACTGCAGCATGCATTTCCCTACCTAACCTGTGTTTTGAGGCTCAAGAGGGGTCAGTCCAACACTATGATGAAATTTGCGTGTCTTATCAATTCATATATTGATTTTATAATGTAAGAACTATATGATCCTTATCAAACTTTGAGTAGTATATATATTCAGGAAAATGACAAACAATATCACCAAACAACATTATCAATAATATCGTAGCAGTGATTTTTATCGCCAGTGGTTTGTTTCAGATTAGTATAATTTTTTGCATTCAACCCATTTTCTACATCCAGGTATTCGATCTAATCTTTATCACTAAGCTCTCTTTGATTGTTCCCGCTAAAATCACGAACTTCTAATAAATTTGACAGTTCAATTCATCACACAGACGTAAAAGATAAACAAGATTCACGATGTAGTTCATACCTAATCATATCTATCAGTCATGATATGACACGTCTATATGTATTTATCTCGATAGAAAACTGATTGTATATAGTTTGTTCTATTTTTATCAGAGATGCTGTATAATCACAAAATACCATCTCCTCGTGATGACGTCACACTTGAGATTATAGATACTGCAGCTAATGTAAGTACTCTTTCTCAACGCATGGTAAATACCGGTATACAAGATCGGGGGAGCGCATTTACATTTTCATAGGCGATAAACGTTGGCTAATAGCAGAGATAAAACATTTAGCTGTGCAATACACGCCAGTAATTAATATGTCCGTTTAACTGAAGCGAGCACGCGAATATACATACCCTAAATAACTTTGAATTGCTGCCTGTTTGATTCGTCTGTTTATTTTTTTCCCGTTTGATTGAAATAGTACAGTCCACTCATGAATCAAAAACAGTTGATAATATATCCATACAAGAGCCTTCAAACAAACAAGTAATATAAGTTCTTTGGTGTAAACTTGATAAACAACAAATTATGCTTTCCGTATTTTATTGGAAACAATTCAATTAAAGCATATTATTTCCCATGCGGTTATACTGTACGCCGTTTTAGAAATAAATGCCATGCTTAGCCGATCGCCTTCTGCATAGATTCACATAGAATAACGTAATCAAAATTTATTTGCAGGAGAGCTTAGAAAACAAAGAAAATCACATCAAATGGGGAGAGGGATTTGTTTTCATTTATTCCATAACAGACAAAACGAGTTTTGAGTATGTCTGCACGCTAAAAGACATGTTGGTCAAATCCAGAGGTTCGGAGGTACCGGCTGTAGTAGTCGCTAACAAATGTGACTTACTGTCCGTGAAACAGGTGGAGGATTCGGACGGGGTGTCCCTAGCGGAACAGCTGAACTGCCCGAAGTTTGATGTTTCTGTTGCGGAAGGATATACCGGTGTCTCAGAGGCCATGGAAGAACTTGTCATCCAGTTAAAACGTGAATTTGTTAAGAATTGTTCGCAAGCTGCTGTGTCTGGGAATGACAAAACTAAATCAAAACTATTCACGTTCAAAAAGGGGTTCAAGAAAAGAATTAGCAGGAGCCACAGCGACACGGTGTGATATGAGGTTTCAGGTGAAAACATTTCTTATTGGACACCATTACTTATTGTCATGGTATAGCACTACAATGGGACAAAACCAAGGTAGAAAAAATACCCAGTTCGTTCATACCAGTGCATTACAATCTCACGTTTCCATAGTTGTAGATTCTACATGTTACTAGTAACGCAGTGAAGACAAATCCACGAATGTATGTAACTTACTACATGTATATGTATCATATTTTCTGTTGGAGCAATGCCGTATTACTGAGTGGAAGAACGCCACCTATGATCTCCCCTTATTATGCACGATGACTTTGAATACGATTACTGTATCACGTGTATTTTCTGCGGGTGGACATTCTAACGATCCGATCCCTGAAGGTAGCAGATTCTGCGTTTCCAATTTCTGAGGTTGCATTATACTCTTTATTTATATGTATCAATATATTTATTGCGATTGTAATTTTCTTATCCTTAAATTTCCGCAAAAAAATGGACAACTGCAGAAATTATCCGTTGCACAGTAATTACTATTTAACATAATAAAAGTCAAACTATTGTACACAGGCATCTTTTACGTAACTCGTGTCCTTGACAATTGATATATATATATATATTATATATTGTTTCTTTTCAAAAGGCCCTACAACTGCTCAGAGGCATATTCGATCATCTATTTGAACTTCATTTTTGCTTCAAGTCTTCATGTGGATTTAACATTCATAGGTAACAGAGAATGCGAATACAGAAAAAAATATAACCGTATTGATGTTAAAGGTTTGCCTAATTATGAATTGTTTTTCTAATACTTCATGATTACACTTAAGGAAACATTTTCCCCTCTATTCTAAGGAATTGAAACGTGATCAATGAAATCGAGCCACCCATCTTGTATATCTATATCATATAAAATTATTATTGATTAATTTGTATATCTATCGTCATATTAACTACTTGTTTGTGGTTTTATTCTGAATATTGCTACAGCTCTGTGATGTTATTCTGAATATTGCTACAGCTCTGTGATGTTATTCTGAATATTGCTACAGCTCTGTGATGTTATTCTGAATATCGCTACAGTTCTGTGATGTTATTCAAAATATTGCTACATTTCATGATGTTATTTTGAATATTGCTACAGTTTTGTGATGTTATTCTGAATATTGCTACGGATCTGTGATGTTATTCTGAATATTGCCACAGCTCTTCATTCATTTGTTAGGATGTAATAAGGTGAATGGAAATAACTGCAGGAATCTTCTCGCATTTCTTACCCCACTTAGCAAAATCCAATGCTGTGTACACAAGTTAAGGTTTAACAGTGTTCTCATCGTGATATGATATTTGTTTATTGTTTAAGACCATCAAAACACCCTAATCTTAAACGCATTTATCAACCCTTTATTTGCCTAGTTTAATCTTGACATAATAATTTCTTCCGGATGCAGCAGATGCTAATTCACCCTTTGTACAAGTCTTGTCTTTTGTTTGTTTGTTTGTTTTAAGTCTGTCTCTTAACAAGGTACATGTACTTTGTTGAGATCATATGACGTTTTTCCAAATATTGAACGTCTTTAGGACTTTTCATCATATCGAATGTTTACAGTGCAGACAGTGGCGCTTGTATATTGTTCTTCATTCTTGGTGACTTCTCTACTTCACATGGATGTGAGTGCTCCTTTCATTCCCGTCATCCAAGGAGATGTTGTAACGTTCTTCACTGACACTGGTTCCGTAGTTCTGTAACATAAAAGCGAACCATAAACTACATCTGAAAGAGAGACATACTGAGTTATTCTAGCAATTAACGTCAAATGTATGTGTACTGGCAACCATATGGGGTTTCTTTTTTTTTTTTAACACTTTTACATATACAAGAAATGGTTGCATGTTTTGTAAAACAGTATATTATATTCCACATTTTTCGTCTGAAGCTATACAAAAAGTTCCCCAATACATAATGCTCTGAGTATGTAAAAAAAAAAATATCTTGTCGTTTGAAAATCGATGATGTGCAAATAAATAAATACTAGTAAATGATTTGAAATATTTTATGCATAATGATTATCAGATACATTGAATTAAATACTATCAAATGGTTTGCAATATGCTGCCAGCTGTACTGTGAAAGCATGCTTTAGTGAGGGTTGGTGCTAAAGCGCAGAACGAAGCGGAACGGAAAATATTGTATGTAATTAAGGATATTATTTTGTAAAATCAGAAGGCGTAGTTTGATTGTATATTCTTTAATGTCCCTCTGGAGAATCTTTTTGGAGACGTCACCATTGCTGGTAAAGAGCTGCAAAATTTAGGCCTGTGCTCCGCGCTGAGGGCCTTTGAGCAGGGAGGGATCTTTATCATGCCACACCTGTTGAGACACGGGGCTTCGGTGTTTGCAGTCTCAACCGAAAGACCACCCCACTTAGTCGCCTCTTATGACAATCAAGGGGTACTCAGGATCTATATATTCTAACACGGATCACCACAGGCGTTTTATGAAAAAGGGAGAACGGGAATTCATCCTCAGAATCCATTGTTTAATATACTACATAAGTTATACTAATGCGTTTGTATTTAAAATCATTATAACTTTTTATGAAAAAAAAAAACATTAAGCAAGAGTCTGTGAGCATGTCCCACTTTCCCTTGATTTGTCATTTTCTGATCTCATCCCCTACCGATTGTGAGAATATGTTGTTTCACAAATAAAAAATATACCGCGAAAGATTTATATTCAGTTTTAACCTTTTAAATTTTATTACTCTTTAGCTCTCTTAGGCGAATGCTCAAGTGAGCTTTTCCGATAAAAAAAAACAAAACAACTTTCCATTGTTCACCTGTTGTTGTCGTAAACTTTTCACATTGCCATTTTCTTCTCTTCAACAACTGGGCCAATTCACCCAAATTTGGCAAAAATCATCCTTGAGTGAACGGAATTCAAGTGTGATCAAATGAAAAGCAACGCCCTTCTTCGAGGAGAGATAATAGCGAAATAATAATAAACCACTGACAAAGGTTCGGAATATCAAAAGACCTGACCTAAGGAGAGAACGATTTCCCGGGAAAATTCACTTTTGAAAATCAATGTTTGTTATTTTTTAGTGTGTGTATATATATATATATATATATATATATATATATATATATATATAAATTTTTAAATTTGCATTTTGAACATAAAATTTCTTATTAGCAATTTTTAAATTAACTTTCTGTCATGAAGTAAGGTACTGACCTTACCAATACCTCCTGACGAGTTCGGGAATCCACTTAATCACAACTAAGTCCAATTTCAATACACAAAAAGATTTAATAATAATAATAATAATAATAAAATATCTACAAAGAAAATAAAGAGAAAATTTTAACCTAAAGCTAGAGTCGACTCAATTTCACTATTTCACAGTATAAACTTACGCTGAAACTTAATTTAACTAAATTTTACATGTATCTATAATCTGACATTGAAACATTTGTAAATTTAATAAGTCATTTTGAAATGTCCAAACACGTGGTTTCCAAGTGCACATCCGTTTTTGGAATTTTCTGGTCCTGCTAACGATGATGTCGGAACGACAATGCCACGAAAGAGTTCTTGCCGATGTGACCTCAACTACACCTGTCGTCTTGATGTTAGACAGGGCGTTATCCTTTACCCGGAGGTTCCCCGACTGAAACGGGTCGCCATAACTTTTGCCACGCTACCAAGTCTCCTTATTTCCCTCCTGAGCCAGTAAAGTTTACACTGAAGCCCTCATCCCCTATGATAATTTACATAAAATAAGCATATACATGTACATGTAACGTGCAACATACAATAGGGTAAGTTCATATTACACTTACCGTAAGTTTATCACCAAAACAGTACAAGTTTTACCTAACAAACACATGTTACTAAACATAGAGAATTCCGCGTAGTTTTATAAAGTCCTATTTAAAACACACACAAAAAAAATACATAGTAAAAGCATAAATACCTTGAAATTGGTCTTAGTTCACCTAAACTGGGGAAGAATTCGGCCCGCCCTAAATTTCGGTAACAGCGATCTACTGTGTCCGTTCTTTCTGACTGCACGGACTAAACTCAGGTATTTATATGAGAACGACGACACGTCAACCCAGCCGTGTAAGCAGACAAACTGGTAGTGTCAGCATTTTAAATTGCGGGAAATTCAAACCGAATGAAACAAAATCAAGAACGTTACACTTTCAAAGTTGGCTAAAACAGCATTTTTTCAGTAAAAATGTTTGCATGAATTTTGTCCAAGAAGTTCTTCAGGACAGGCCTGCCCCTAATAAAACTATGGTATTTTGATAGGTTTTGATATAAGGAATAATTTAAAATAGGATTTGTCAAGGGGCACTCCTGCTCTAAGATCGAGATTTGCAAAAAACCTACAAAAAATGTGAAAACGTATTTCTATCATCGTGGTTCATATTTATGCCGTTTATGTTATTTAGTATAGTTCAGATGTTCAGACCACAGACGCTCACAATCAACATTTTTAGTGTTCTGGTTCAAACCCACCTTTTGGCACACTTTTACTGCTTTAAAATATCTGCCGGTATAAACACCATATAAATTTTCTTGTATACAGGCTTTTGTATTTTACTTAAATTTTCTTCCTTAAAGAGGCACTACGGCTCATTTTCCACATTTTAATCGAGTTGGGTTTTTTTTATTATTTTTTTTAAACACCTACGGATAAAATGATAAAAATCATAACATTAATGACAATTTAGAACATTAGAGATGCATTAATTTGCTCACAACTGCGCTTTAAAGATAATCCGGAAATTAATGGTTTCTTCTTTCTGACTGGCATTTTACATCACTTGATTCAGTATGACAATACACGTGGGGTTTTGTTGGGGTTTTTTTTTTTTTGTTTGTTTGTTTGTTTGTTTTTGGTTGGGTTTTTTTTTTTTTTGTTGTTGTTTATTTATTTATTTATTTTTTTTTTTTGATTTTTTTGTTCTTTTTAAGCACGCCACGTGTTTTGATAAAAATAACACTTACTTTTAAACTTTTAAAGCCCTGCGTGTGTGTCTCGTAGCTAGAGGGTCATAGTAATATCCCCACGTAAATTCTAGTTTGCGTATGAGTTGTATCTCGTTCTATTTTAACCTTTTTCTCACATAATCTGTGAATATTCTGGGTTTAGCCATTGTACGCTTCCTCACACTGGATTGTTTACCGTCCGTGCGCATGCGTCCGAAGACCGAAAGAGGATGTCTCAATACTGTTAAAATGGGGCCTTCAAAAACTATTAATTTTGCGTTTAAACGACAATTTTCAACTTTAGAAATGTCTTTTAGAAATTAGAGAAAGCTCTGAGGAAAATTGTCATTTTACTATATTTGAGCAAAATGAGCTGTAGTGTCTCTTTAAATGCATATTTACTCTTGATGTAAAAGACATTTATGAGAATGCAGATAATAAATTCTCTGTGACTAAAAGCAATCAACCGGAACTATATCTCAATGTAAGCACTCTTTGTTCGAGGACAAGAATCATTCACTCTGTGTTACGCGATACAAATGTCACCAAAAAAAAAAAATAATAAAATCAAGCCGAGCAAACATTGCCGCGTTTTCCTTTCAAGAACATCACTAGAACTGTTGGGTGCTGAGCTCACGTTGCTTCTGTTTTATGGTATTTAGGCTCTGCTTGTAATCAGCCTCACACACTAGTTCCTTAGCCCAGTGGGGATCCGGGCTAGAATAGATCCTCAGTACCCCTTGCCTGTTGTATGAGGTGACTAAATGGGGCGGTCCTTCGGATGAGATCGTAAAAACTGATGTCTCGTGTCAGAGCAGGTGTTGCACGATAAAGATCCCTCCCTGCTCAAAGGCCATAAGAGCCGAGCATAGGTCTAAATTTTGTAGCCAATCATCGGCAATGGTGACGTCTCCATATGAGTGAAAGATTCTCAAGAGGGACGTTAAACAATATAAAATCAATCAATCAATTAATCACTAGTTTCTTCTAAAATCCAAACATCCAAGATGCTGCAAATATTTTTGACTGAATCTCGTCGAACATGGTATTGTATTCATTCAATACGGCAAAACTCCAAACTTTTTAAGCGTTCGTCTACATGAAATCCCTTCATACTCAAAACATAAAACAGAACAGGGCCCTCGCCAGGGTTGTGCTAAATATATCAAAATTACATGTACCTTCAAGATAATATTCTGTACCTGATCAGGTTTTTAAGCTCTAGGACTACGTTTCAGTGACGACAATTAATTTTTTATAATTAGTATTTCTCACAATAATGACTTTTTAAAATATCATTTCCAAAGAAATGAGTTGTAAGTAAACGCATATGAAGTAATTGCATTGTTAAATAGTAAACTGAGATATATGAAATGAAATTGCATGATAGGGAACAAAAAATGCGTCTACTATTCATGTTGTTCAG
Source organism: Ostrea denselamellosa (assembly GCA_024699665.1). NCBI lineage: Eukaryota > Metazoa > Mollusca > Bivalvia > Ostreida > Ostreidae > Ostrea > Ostrea denselamellosa. Next base: position 11,283,757 of record JAMZEH010000018.1, read on the forward strand.
ATAACGACTGTTAAAAGGTTTCTTCTATCTCTACAAATTACGTATATTGACTAGAACTAAATCGATGCAAGAGAAACATATAACTACACGCATATGGCGTAAAGTCATCGACCGGAACGGAAATCAATAAGCTTTTTGCAAAGGCTGAAACCAATACCAGCCCTATAGGTCAACGATATATTTACAGAGAAGTGTTCCTTTTAAAATCTTCTTTTCGAGAACCAGTCGACCAATTTCAATCAAACTTGGTACATATCATCCTTGGGTGAGGGTTATGCAAGTTTGTTCAAATGAAGGGTCAAGCTTTACAAAGGGGAGACAACCATACAACGCAAGAATAGGATAGGGTCACTGACAAATCTTCTCTACAACCGCTGGTCAGAAAATTTCAAATTTGCGTGGAATCTTCCTGACATAGTGCAGATTCAAATTTATTAAAGTCATGGCCCCCAGGGGTATGGTGGGGCCACAATAGGGGATCAAAATTATACGTGCGAAAATATTAGAAAGATTCTTAAAATCTTCTCCAGGACCACTGGACCAAATTCAATCAAACTTGGTACAAATTATCCTTGGGTGAAGGGGATTTAAGTTTGTCCAAATAAAGGGTCATGCCCCCTTCAAAGGGGTGGTAATCACAAAAATGCACAAATAGGGTAGGGTCATGTAAAGTCTTCTTTTTAAGAACAGCTGTACCAGAAAAGTTCAAATTTACATAACCTTCCTCACACAGTGCAAGTTCAGGTTTATTAAAATCATGGCCCCTGGAGGTAGGGCGGCGCAACCATAGGGGATCAAAATTTTACATGCAAAAGTATAGGAAAAAGGCTTTAAAATATTCTCCTCCAAAACCACTCGATCAAAGTTGGTATAAATTATCCTTGGGTGAAGGGAATTTAAGTTTGTTCAAATAAAGGAGCATGCCTCCTTGTAAGGGAAAAAATCACAAAAATACGGTGGAATCATTTAAGTCTTTTCAAGAACCACTGTACAAAAAAGTTCAAATTAACATGGAAGGATCTTGACATAAGTGCAGATTCACGTTTGTTAAAATCGTGGCCTCTGGGGTAGGGTGGGGCCACAATATGGGATAAAAGTTGTACATGCGAAAATATCTATTAGGGCAAATCTTTTTCAGAACCGCTTGGCCAATTTCAATCTAACTTGGTACAAATATTTGGTGAAAGGCATTCAAGTTTGTTCAAATAAAGGGTTATACTCCTTTCAAAGGGGAGATAATCACAAAAATGCAAAAATAGGGTGGGAGTCATTCAAAAGCGTTCTTTTCAAGAACCTTTGAACCAGAAAAGTTTAAGTGGAAGCTTTCTGACATAGGGAAATTCAAATTTGTTAAAATCATCGTCCAGGGTGTATTGCTAGGCCACAATAGGGCATCAAAGTTTTACATGCGAATATATGAGGGGAATCTAAAAATATGGACCAAAGTGACCGAGGTGAGCGATGTTACCCAGCGGCCTCTTATTTCTGTATACTATCTTTCAAGAAAGTATTTTATGAGCCTAGCCAATGAATAAGAGGTTTTTAACCCCACCCATTAAAAATGATAAATTTTTCTCAACAATTTTGCCAAAGCATATTCTTTGCAAATCGAACTTGCTTTTCATCGAATTTGATATTTTTAAGATAAATATATGAACGTGAATTTGATTTTATATGCACTAGTTCTACAGCTGATATAATATACACCTATGTATCGCATCAAATTTTAAAGCGAACAAAGCTGGTGTGTATGATAGACTTGCCTCATTTAGGATCGATTTATGTAAAGTGAAAGTTCGTACATGCACCAGTATTCTGCGGTAAGGTGTTGAACCCCAAGAAATACAGTGGAACAAAAAAAGGACTGACACGGAATCAATGTAAATTAAGGTCATGACCCTAGCATTGAAACAGATTTATTTCATAAGGTATGAAATAGATAACGGCTAACAGAGAATTATCATTGTTATACATGCCACGTTACGGGAGGGGCGGGGATAAGGGACATAAAACTCTATGCTAGATTGTCTTCATATTCTTTTAATTTTTTACTCATACCTCTCACCGTGTACAAGCCGATAACCCTAGTACATATTACGGTTATCAAAAACCTGATCGGTAAAAAGAATATCTAACGATTTCAAATAACTGTTTGTTTGTTTGTTTGCGATATTTACGACGATTATTAAATACACAGTGGTGTAATTTCGATGTCATTCGTTGTTCTTTCAAACCTGTACTAGGGGCCTCCGTGGCCGAGTGGTTAGAACATCGCGCTCAAAATCACAAGGCCTCTCACCTCTAGTCGGCACGGATTCGAATCTCGCACACGCCGATATATGTGAGAAAGTTTGCCAGTTTACTTTCGGAAGGTCGGTGATCTCTTCCCCGATACATTGTATCTGGGTTCTCTCCTCCACCATTAAAAACTGGACACCACCAGATAACTGAAAAATTGTTGAGTGTGGCGAAAAGCAACAATCAATCAATCAATCAAACCTGAACTACGGCCATCGACTTACAATACACAGTAATCTCTGTCAGTGCCGAAATTATAAGATTGTTGTAAAACACTTTGTAAACTTTTATACAAAAATAAATTCTTGTCTAATTATGTTACTTATTTATTTATTTATTTTTTTTTTGATATTTTTTTTTCAGTTTGTCCGTCACAAAACTTCTGAACGATTCTCCTCATATATGGCTTATCAGATAGACTTGAAACTTTGCACAATGCTTATTGTCAGTTTTGTCGGGACATGAGGATCCAATTATATTACTAAAAGTTATCGTGGATCTAAGAGGAGTGGAGGGTGTAAAGATGTAATGTAGCTTGTGAACACTTCTATAATACTTATCCAGAGTTTAAACTTTGTACAATACTTCAATGTCATTTAAATGATCTTCACATTGTTTCGAAGCAGGGATATATCTTCCTACAATTTACAGTGAACCAGTGAGAAGTATTTGATAGCTTTTTTTCTTTTTTTTTTTGACGGACACTTTCCTACTGGTACTTCAACATAACAGTTATTGTTTTTGTATCGTGTACAACAATGACATTGGTCACATCGATGTTGAATCTCTTTTCCATCTTTTTACTCAATGTACAAAGTGCAGTTGATAATTTCTAGGATCTTGCTTTCTCCTCCACACCATGAAGTGCAATAAGGGGAAAGGAGTGTGATTTTGAGCAATTTCAGTTTGGGAGCTGAGGAGACATTTGTTTTTAACCAAAACAAATTGCATTTTTGAGATAAAAAATTTACATCCGAATATGAAGGGAAATCTTTAATATGGGCCAAGGTGAGCAATGTGGCCCATGGGGCTTTTGTCTGCTTATTTTTAGCGTTTCAACGACATCCTTTAGTAATCATAATGACAGGTGGATGCTTCAAATGATGCATTATAGTAAAAACTAACGCTGTATATCTATAGCAAAATGACATTGTATGTAGAAATTGACTGATGTATCTGAAAATCGTGGCGATAAACACTGACTTTTCATTGTTTATAACACTTGATAGATAATCGCAAGCAAGTAGCCTTTCATTTTAATTAAAATTTCGAGTTATCTAAACTATCGATCATGGTAAATTTCTCTTAACGAATCTCGGCTCTCGATCCCTATATGTAATGTAGATATTTTAGTTTTAGTCTTTGCCAGGGTGATTCAAGTCATATTATTCACTTCACTTTTTAAACGTTTACAGATAAGAATGGTTTTCCCAGGATGTGGTTGTTTTTAGATCCTCTTTAGTCCACAAACATCACGTAAACAGTTAAATTGTAAGGTATTCACCCATTGCTCCTGTGGACATCATTCTCTTACACATAGGTGTCGCTGCCCTACTATCCGCATTCACATCTGTCAACGCTTGAAAATGTTTTTTGCCAAGATTCTTGGCAAAGTTTTAAACGGTGAATCTATGGACATTTAAAATCCTTCATTATTGTAATTATTAATAAAACTATAAATGATAATTTAGTTGATGTAAATAATCTCTTGCACACATTTTATCCAGAAAGTTTTCAGGGAACTATTTCGCGGAGGAAAAAATCAAAATGATCACGTGTTAGTCAAAATGGAGGGAACAGTGAACAGAGTGAACGAAGCGTTGAAGAAGAACGATGAGTCTATTAACATCAAGGATCAGCTTGTTTGAGTTTCCGCCCTTTTAGCTTATGGATTCGAGTTTGTCTAGCAGAACACACAAAACAATCCACGGCTGTAACTTTTACTGGTGTCGCCATACGTTCGCCATGTTTTGATCATGTGATCGAATTATAGTCATGTGGTATGGAACTACTTTTCAAGCGTTGACAGAGGTGAATGCGGAGAGTAGCGCAGCAACACCTATGTGTAAGAGAATGATGTGGACATCTCAGAATCGAATAAAACGGTATAAAATTGTACAAAGCCATCACACACACACACACACACACACACACACACACACACACAATCATAAAAATAGAATGGAAATGATGCATATAATACACAGACAGAAGATGATAAAGAACTGCTCGTTTACTAAATTACAAATTGTCAAACTTTTCTAATATATATAATAACGAAAATGTTTGGTGATATTTTAATGTCTTTAATGCCATTCAAATGATGCACAACAATTAGTTTGATTTAATATTCAAATATGTTCAGTATATCAATTTTGTCTCTATTGAATAAGTTATGAGATTACATGCATATTCTATAGGAACACCTTGGAGAAAGACATGCGGTGAGCAATCACGTGTGTATGATTAAGATGGATAGGTATCATAAGAGCTGATACAGCTCTCTCTCTCTCTCTCTCTCTCTCTCTCTCTCTCTCTCTCTCTCATAACATGGAATTTCTTTTAACAAGAACAATACTGTCGTGTAAGCTAGAAAAAAAAGAATCTTACTCTCTGCTCTCTGACAAAATATGTATACATTGTAACACATACTCGTGTTGTCTTTGTATAGCCCTTAAATACTTCTCCATTTCCAACCAAGCCAGTGTTTTCAGAGGTGAAGGAGAACGCAGTACGGTCAAGTCATGATAAAATCTACAACTCATGCAATTGTTTTCATGAATAATACATGTTGCACATGGAAATTCTCTCTAAATAGAATATAGAAGTGTATAAAATTTGAGTATTAAAGTTAAGTTAGGTTTGATGATACATTGATTTGCGTTTCTGCAAACACGTCCTATTTGGTTTTAAAAGAAGTTAGTCGATGATAGTTACAAGCTTTAATAATATTGTATGTGGATTAAACTAGTTTTGTATTGAATTTCCAAAACTAAAGATGCACTCCTCTGTATCCATATTAAATAGATATACTAATTATGATAACACACGTGTAATGGTACTCCTCTGTTTGTTTGTATCATTATACAGGCTGTATCTGTATTTTGCATGTATCTGTCCACCGCAAAGTTATATACGAGAACTCAAGTCCTGTGTACAAAGAACTACACACGTTAACTCTGGATTCCTGCCTACATTTTCAACTCATATATTCTATAAAGCTTTCCAGGTTTGCTGATGAGACTTTCTTAATGCAAAACAGAATTAATTAGAAATTGATTATTAACTTTAATACCAGTTTCAATTGATTAATCGCTCTTAATTACAACTCATTTTGATTTGGGGATAGAAAATTTAAATCTGTTCCTGAAAGCTAGAAATCAGGCTTTAAAACGTCATACATTTTAAAATGCGCATTGATATAAATAACCAACCTTTTAATTAGTCAAATTACTTTATAATATTGAGTAAAAAAAATGGTTAATTTTTTTTAAAAAAACATTTGATAACCTAAAACAACAAATGTATCAGGCTGTCGTAAGTCACAATCTAGAAGAGTGACTATAAAAGATGTGAGAACTATCATAAAGAAAACATCAGAATGGTTGACAAGTGCAACTCTGGATTACAATACAGAAATGACAGAAAGGGCGTACAAGTGGCGCGAGATATATAAATAGGGGGCTTTTGTGGTTGAAAAATAAATGTGAGATTAGGGGTATAATCTGCACCAAAATTTATTGCTGCATCAATGAAATGCAATTGTCATATCCGACCAAATTACTGCAGACAAGAACAGACATATGTCTGAGGATGCTGAAATGTGTTCATCTGTAGATCCTTTTAAATCATTAAATCAGATATATCATTATTGATCAGCAATTTACAAGAATATAGATAGCTAAAATATACATGTATTTAACTTATTTAAGGAATGACTTAAATTCAGTGGCATATTTAACAAGTATAGCCTGGTTTGGGTAACTTTACGCTTGATAATCCGCGAAGCGAAGATATTGACAAAATGAGAACTTTGAAAAGGTGACCAGAAGATACACGGCGAAACAATACCATCGCTCGCAGTTCATCCTATATCACAGCCCGTGGAGATCCGGGTTAGTAGAGGTCCTCAGTACCCCTTGGTTGTCGTAAGAAGCGACTAAATGGGGCAGTCCGTCGGATGAGACCGCAAAAACCGAGGTCCCGTGTAACAGCAGGCGTGGTACGATAAAGATCCCTCCCTTCTCAAAGGGGATAAGCGCTGAGCATGGGCCTAAATTTCGCAGCCTTTCTCCAGTGACGTCTCCATATGAGTGAAAAATACCCGAGAGGGACGATAAACAATACACATCCAACCAGTCCTGTATCGCATCGTTTAGGAAACGTGATTCGTTGACCATCGTGAACTTTAGGGCAATCTTTTCCTTGATAATTCTGTCTTTATGAGGAAAGTTTCGCAACATTAATAGTAATTAAAAATATTTTTTCATATTAATAGCGAGCTGAACAAAATTATCTATATAAGAAGGATGATGGTTCCAAAATATTTTTTTTCGAGCAATCCAAGCCAGCTACCTATAGCCAAACAGGCTCCTGTAGTAGTAGTTTTTATCCTGCAGTCCAGTTGCATGTTTGTTGTAACTTGATATAAGGTATTCGTCTAATCCATTCGCCTGTAGCCTACTGGGGCAATGTTCTTAGCATCTTTCAAAGTCCCAAAATGTTCTGAGTATTCGTCGTTGATATTGACTTTGTTCTGAAATATACCATATTACAACATGAAATACAGTCACTTGAAATGAATGTACACTGCATATCATATACATGTCTAGAATATGAAATTGAAATATCTTTTCTGACCTTTCGGAAACGATATCTTAGACCGCCAGCTAAGACCGAGATGACGGCAAGTAGCAGAGCTCCAGCGACTACTCCGGCAACCAACCCCGTTTTGTCTGATTCAGAAGAATCTGTTAATGGAGATATTCATGGGTCATTAAATCACAAGGTTTTTATGGGACACACATTGATATGACATTAGGAAAAACTAATAATGAATTGCAATACCGTCTGATCTTGACTGATCCAAGGGTGCATTGGTGGCAGAAGACGATGTGTTAAATGACGTTGTATTTGATGTTGTTGCCTTATCAGTAGTGGCGGGAATATTGGTCGTAGTATTTGATGAAAAATCAGGTGTGAATGTCGTTGAAGAAAGAGGAAGTGATTCTCCACACGAATATACAGCGGATGCATTACCACATGTCATAGTCAAAAGAGAAGTATTATCTATTGCTACAAAAATAATGTACAAATCTAAACATCCAAATAGAGGTACTTCGTGTAGCTGATTTTATATATATATATATATATATATATATATATATATATATATACGCAGATATCATGGTCCAAACAAAGATATTATCTACAATTACAGGTATTAAAATCAACAACTAGTATGAGATATACACAAAAATATCATGGGTTTGATTTTTATGTCATATACTACACTTTGATGAATTAGATTCTGCCACATGAATATAGACAAATCAGGGCTATGCAGAATGTTATGTACAATGCCCGAGTCGTGATTTTGGTAATAATGACGGAAATAGAGCAGATGTTCTCATTTATTGCCAATCCTTCCGAACTTGAGCGACAAGTGATATATATATATATATATATATATATATATATATATATATATATATATATATATATATATATAGATAGATAGATAGATAGATAGATAGATAGATAGATAGATTTAGGCGTATAGGGAAAAATATAAAACTATGAAATGAAATTGATATAAAAACCCATATTACTCAAAGATGCACACAATTTCAAACTGTATTTCTAGGCCGACATGTTTCTTCCATTGTATCAGTAATATTTGAAAATCATGATAAGTTTGCAAGTAATAGTATACCTCGCAAAGAAATCCAGAAGTGTCCACCGCTCTCAGCTAACGTATTATCGTATCTAATACTTAACGAATCTGATTGGCTCCTATAAATAGATGTCAAAGAAAATTCATTCTTTTTATCACAGTCAATGGGAGTGTCTAATCCCCCTTCAGATATAAATAGTCTTTGGTAGCATGTCCCATTGGCTTCTTCTTGTAAGCGCAGGTCCAACAGCTCTACATGAATAGATGAACCTTTGGAGGCAGAGATGGAACAGGCACAACCAGAGGAAGCTGTGCAGTCGGCCGATGTAGCGGGATAGCCGTCGTTCCACACGTATAACTCATTTCCTGTGTTTACTGATGCGTTACAAATATTTGATATCAACGAACCTAAATGAAAAGACGATATTAGATTCACACTGTTACAAGCGACAATTTAATGGTGAACAATGTATTACGTTATATTGCAAATCTTACATTTTGGTGGCTGTTTTAAATTTCATTAATTTTGTGTTTAAGCCCAATCTGTATCAGCATACGTTTCGCCAAATATTAAGCAACCACGCCTGTTCATTATATATGTATCCAAGGAAATGGTGGTCTATAATTTTTATTCCTTAAAGCATTCAGTGCAACATACAATAATTAATTTATTAATTTACAGGCGGTGTTTACACCTAATTTCTGAATCGTGCATTTATTGACGAGAAAAAACTGAATCATCAACTTTTTTTTTTTTAGTTTAAACAATATTTTACTTTTTGTAACAAATACATGTATAATAAATTTGTATTGACAAAGATTGGGAAAGAAGTCTTGAAGACTTATATAAATCCCTCTCTTGAAAATTTTATTTGAATGTATGTTCAATTTTGACTGTTATGGCAATAGATGACGATATTTGTGAAACTGGCCTCGTCATTTATGTTTAATCACGTGTCCCAGTGTATACATAGCCTCTTACACGAAATACAAGCTAATGACAGTTGTTCTTTAAATTGACAATAACAAATAAATCTTATGTAATAAAAACGTTCTGTGCTTATTCATGTTATATTTGTCCAAAAAAAAAAAGTTTTTTAATGTCGGTGAAAAAGAGTGACGTATTAGATGGAAATTAGGCTTAAGGATCTGTGACTACAGCCATTTAAGCATTGTTGGGTATCAAAACCTCAGTACCGGAGACAGGTTTATCCAGAAATAAGTACAGAAAATTTACACAAGTATTAGTATAATAAAATTATCTCAAAGCCGATAGAGTTTATACTCGACTAGTATATTCCTGAAGAATTGAAGAAACTAGTCGAGTACATACCCAATCGACTTTGTGATATGTTTTTATTATATATATATATATATATATATATATATATATATATATATATATATATATATAAATGACAGGTGTATGCATGGTGCCAATGTCAGTTTAAAATTCAGTTCACCAAATCTTTGTGGCGTCTTATCGGTGGCAATATCTTTATACCCTTCAAGGGATCTCTTTAAAATGTAGATCAAAAATTATTATCTAGGTCAAACAATTCGAAGCTGTTGGTTGTAAATGCTATAAAACTGCGATACAAAAATGAAATATGTAAAACGATCTGTATTGCATACTGCGCATGTGTATTCTGCAATTGAAAATTTTCTGAATCCACCATTATATATATATAATAGCCCATGCTCAAAGAGATGTTCTTACTTTTAATGCAGTGGAAATGTTGTCTCATGTAGTTTGTCTTCGGCATGAAAATGCTCTGATTACAGTTCTCATTTGTTCCATTCCAGGCTACGTTTACTTTACATGTCCGCAGCCCCACACAGTTCGTGTAGTGCACTCCTTTAAAGGCATCACCATAATATCGCCACCCACAATCCGTGGTATCGTTGTTATAGCGACAACAAAAAGAGTCGTTCCGATTGGTTGTCGTGGATGTTTGTGGACATGCATAAGAGTCTGGTTTGACAAATGTATAAACATCCCGGATGTAGAGGACTTCACTGTCGTTACAAGCAGGCTCCAGAAAATCATCGATTGTAGTTCCGTAACAAGCTTCAAGGACCTGCTCTGGTGCATCGATGGCTGAAAGAAATCATTGATTGCGACCAAAAAATGAGAAGAAAAATACTGAGATATTTTACATTCATTTATCATATGAGCGAATTGTACCCTGATGATTGGCTAAGATTCAACAACCGTGGGTAAAATAACGATATGTTCACTTGTCCGAGCCTTTAAGATGAATACCATATCGTAACTCAATTCGATTGTTTCAACATCGGGTTAAATACATTAAAATTGGAAATTTCAAAATTGATACGATTTATCAATTTTAGTCACTCCATAAAAACTCGATTTTCTACTCACTTTTGACCATTGAAAAAAAAATCAACTTGTTAGGAGCACGTTCGACGTAGATGGATCGAGGTACGTAAGTTTGCCAGTTTAGTTGGTTTTGACACCGATCCGTTTCCGAAGCTTTTTCCCCCAGATTACAGGCTGATCGGGTTAATCGGCATGATCTTCGCAATGCCGTTACACTGTATGAACGAGGCGAGATCGGAGTAAGAAAACATATGTGGCGCTTTGCCGTTATTATAAAATGCTTTAAAGTACATGACGACAAAATAGGGGCGTTGCATTTCATATCCAAACAATGAAATTTTACATTTTCTTTTTCTTTTTTTTTTCCTTTGAAGCCCCAATTTCTTAATTTCCCCACAACTTGCAACTAAAATGCAAATTGAAAGGTAAGTGGGCGGGGACCATAAAAATGGACACGGAATGTCATGTGTATATTTCAGTTTCTGTTAAATGGCTTCTACAGGAAAGGGAAAAGAAATATCTTGCTGTGACCTTGAACTCCAAATTTAAATTATCTATTATCAATACTCAATTTCACTCATATGTCAATACAATATATTATTCTAATGAATACGAAATAAGACACTATAGTCTCCAATGTCTGTTTCACCCTTGGATATTTTATAGACCATATCTTACTCGACAAACTAACAGCTCAACTTTATGACAAATGGGATGATGCCAGCTTCTCCATCGTCAACGTTCCATAATAATGTAGCAATATTCCATTCTCACCTGTAGATAGTGTTTATGTCTATTAACAGAACTTATTCTGTATTCATCATGGAAGTTTTTCTGCGTATGAACAGTTTTAAATCGAGTCAAACTATTGACAAATAAGTTGATGATGTTAAAGGGGTTTAACAGTCTCGTTTGATGTCAGCATTTCTCAAATTTTATAGTTGTTCTAACGATCTAGGTTGCCAGTGCATCTTTTCATTAGGTCAAATGCTGTCTGTCGTGTTTCATACCAATCACTGTAGACCGAGCCATTAATTTATGGAGCAGAGAACCCAGATACAATGTACCCGGGGAGAGATCACCGACCTTTCGAAAGTAAACTGGCAAACTTTCTCACATATCGGCGCCAGCGTGAATCGAACCCGTGCCGACTAGAGGTGGAAGGCCTTGTGAATTTGAGCGCGATGCTTTAACCACTCGGCCACGGAGGTTTCTTAAAGAGAGAGAGAGAGAGAGAGAGATCATTTCAGCTCAAAGTACATGTATAGTGTACATATATATATATATATATATATATATATATATATATATATATATATCCCCATGCTTTATTCGTGATTCAGACCAAATCTCCAACAAGGAAGTTCACTTTCATTGGTCAGCTTTAAACACGGATTAAAAATTAACGACGGCGAACAGAGATTACGAACTGACCACTGTCATTCGCCTGCAATGGATTTAATGATCGTTTACAGATTGCATGTGTGTGGACTTTTATGCATGTTTTATTATTTATTATTCTAAATGAAACCATGCACTTAGTCGTGTAAGTTGTATTACAACTTCTTGGGCACCTGATTCACAAGTTTAAAAATATAACCTCGATGTGTAAAACGAAACACACGTTATGATTATAAAATATCAGGGGGCTAGTATAGAGATCCCTGGTTAAAATATACAAGAATACACCTCATTGTTTACCTCCGACATATGTAATCATGCACAGTAAGCATTGACTTGTTTTACAATGATTAAAGAACATGGTAAGTATTGCAATTTGTTTTGTCTTTATATTAGGTCACCTGAGTCACTCACGTGACCTATTGCCGTTGGTCGTCGTCGGTCGTCGTGCGTCGTCCGTTAACAATTTCACACTTGAGAACTACATGGCCAATTGTTACCATTTTTGGTTTGAAGCATCTCTAGGCTAAGAAGAATATAAATTGTAGGATTTATTACCTTAACTATCCTGGGGCCTCTAAAGGGGAACCAAAGATGCTAAAAAAGGCTGTATTTTCAAAAGTCTTCTCTATTCCCAAACATGTGGGAGAAAAATTAAATGCGTGGTGTTGATGCCCATGAAGACCTCTATCAAAATTGTGAAATTCGGGGTCAGTATGGCCATATAGTGAAAATAAATATCAAATCTTTGAAAATCCTCTCTACTCCCATAAAGCGTTTTATGGTAATTTTTGATTAGATAAAGCGCTATATAAATATAGAATAATAATAATAATACATATTTGAGTGAAACTAAATGATGAATGTGATGCCCATGAAGCTCTCTACCTAAATGTGCAATTCAAGACTCCTGGGTCAGGGGTTCAGGCCCTAGAGTGGGGCCAATGTGGTCATATAATGAAAAAGTGTTAAATATTAGAAAATATTTTTCTCTACCCCCACCTAAATTTGAGAAAAAATAAATACGTAATAATGATGTCCATCAAGCTCTCTTCCTAAGTTGTGAAATTCGTGGCTCCTGGGCCAGAGGTTCGGGCCTTAGGGCGAGGCAAATATAGTGATATAGTGAAAATACATAATTAAATCTTAGAATATCTTCTTATCTACTCTCTTATAAAATCTTAGAAAATCATCTCAACTTCCATACAAATCTGAGAAACACTATATGCATAATAATGATGTCCATAGAGCTCTCTAGATAAATTGTGAATGTCATGGCTCCTGGGTCAGAGGTCCAGGTCCTAGGTGGGTCAATGTGTTCATACAGTGAAATACATAAATAAGTCTTAGAAAATCTTCTTCTCTACTCTTATATATATTTAAATGGAACTAAATGCATGATTGTGATGTTCATGAAGCTATCTACCTAAATTGTGAAATTCGTGGCTCCTGGGTCAGGAGTTCAGGCCCTATGGCGGGTCAATATGTTCATACAGTGAAAATTCATAATTAGATCTTAGAAAATCTTCTTCCCCATGTATGTATGTATGCATTTGATGAAACGAAATGCCTGATTGTGATGTCCATAAAGCTCTCTATCAAAATAGTGAAATTCGTGGCACCTGAGTCAGGGGTTTAAACCTTTAAGCAGGACCAATACGGCCACATAATGAAATTGCATGAAAATAATTACGGAAAGTTAAAATGGTTTATACATGTATGCTTCCGATTCCCTTTTTTCCTTCTTCTGTAATTGAATAGGAATTGTATACACTTTGGACGATTATCAACATGTGCACAATAGATTCCATATTAAGGCTTATATGGAAATTTGAGACTCCTTGTATGAGCTATGAATTGATGTGATACTCAGGTGACTGTTAAGGCCCATGGGCCTCTTGTTTTATCAGGCTAAATCTCTATATGGCAGCAGAAACTGTTCTCATATTTTATGCAAATTATATATAAATGCAACATAGAATTTTTTCCTAATAGTTATTCGATATTTTTACCTTTAAAACAATAATAATAATAATAATAATAATAATAATAATAATAATAATGATAATAATAATAATAATAAATAAATAAATAAATAAATAAATAAATAAAACATGTATGTGGCTAAATATATTTCCATGTACCTTACTGCACACTATCCACAGTATAAATTAGTTGTATTAACTAAAAAATAATTATTAAATATATAGCAAAATTAAAATTTTAGATAATCACTTGGTTGATAATTGTAATGAATTGATGATTATAAATAAAAATATCAATGAGCAAACTGAGAATTAGATAGTACAGGTTATTTATTTATTTATTTCAATAAATGTACTTACCAACCTGGGTTTTCAAACTGCAAAACACACATAAAACCATTGCAACAGCATGAACTAAATCCAAACTTGGTTTACAGACATTCATTCTGACTATTTCAGTCTCCCTTCATTAATTTTACCAATCTGGAACACCTTTACAGTTGTATATTAAATTCTAAAACAAAATTTAAAAAAAATAATAATCTGTACACCCTTGCCAAAAACATGATTAATTCAAAATAAATATTAGCAAATTTAGAGTTGACTCGATCTTGGCGATTTTTAAGTGAATGTTTTCTACTACCGGGTTCAGTGTTAAAGTTCCATATCTTACTTATTGTCTCAGTTGAATTTAACTGCACTGAAAAATCGATATCAAGAAAGGTTTAAAGCGACTCTCTAAGAATGGATGAAACGTTCTACTCGGAGAGTTTTTGTTTGATTCTAATGTGTAAAGAAGTGTAGCTGACGTCATAGATCCCATTGAAAGCTCCCAGTGTACATATGTCTGGATACGCCCTTTGCTCTACTAATCATTATTATTATTATTATTATTATTATTATTATCATTATTATTATTATTATTATCATTATTATTATTATTATTCTTTTTAGACTTTAGTAAACTGCATTAAGTGTGTAATATTAATATCAAAGTACATCTTTTATATACAGAGACAGTGAAAATAAGAAATAACATACCTAACACACAAGTCTGTTTAGAGGCGGATCCAAAACATCTGAAGGGAGAGTTGCAAACCAAGAAATGATACAAAACTTTCATTCTCAACCAAATAAGAGGTGGGGATGGATAGGATGTTAAAGATTCTAATTAACGCATTGGCCTAATTAACGTGATACAAGTTTATCTTTAAAAAAAAAAAGGGGGGGGGGGAGTGCTAGCGCCATATGTATCTATTATCTAATATGCAAGTAGGGGTTATAAGAAAGGGTTCATTAATTTTAGAAATTTCTATCATAGTAATTTAAATCAATTAGAATTTATAGATTCTTTTTAAAAGACCTTTATTTTGCTGCAAGAAAATGTTTAGAATGGTTGCTTTAGATTGCAATATGTAATAGAAAGATAACTATTTAATCTCATTAAATAATTAAAAATCACTGTCTAAGGAGTCTGGATAACTGTATATAATTATACCGTAATACTATGTATTCAAGTAAAACAATTCGACGCATACACGCTTATGACTGTAATAATACATTTAAGGTTATTTTCCCATAAAAATATAATCAAATGTAATATTTAAAAATCATATAATTGAATAAGTTATAAATATTCTTCTTTGCAAAATAAAAATGTACATAAGCCTGTTATATGGAGATGGGGGAGTTGTTGGGTTCACTCCCTCTGTGTGTGTGTGTGTGTGTGTGTGTGTGTGTTTCTGGCAAAGACCATATCGAATCTTATTTGATTTCAGTCAAAAATATATACAAGCCTAGTGATCTCTCCGATGCCCCACATTTACTGAATGGAACTTTTAAGAAGCAAAAATATTTCTAAAACTTGATAGAGTATTGAAGATTTAAGAAAATCTGGCTAGGCAATATTAACTTTTTGTATTTTTTTGTATAAAATCAGTTGTAGCCAAAGTGAACACTTTTCACGAAAGAAACACATGTAATGAAATCAATATTTTTAAAATATTGATTTAATAAAACATGAAAGTAAAAATATCACACGACCTTACAAGGATAGTATCACTGCAATTTACCCCCGCATCTCATGGAAAAGTCGAGGCAAACACGTGCATTTTAGTCGAGGTTACATCGATCGATCATACAAGCGTGAAATGTATTGCGATCAGAAGAGTATAGCTGCATTAATTAGAGTTAATTTTATATTTAAAATATTACAAGTATATATACTTTATCAATGATGTCATCATGTAAAACAAATAAATATATTTTTAGGCTACATGTGACGATATCACTAGGTGGAACCCGTGTAATTGGCGGATCCAAAGGGAGGGGGGGGGGGCATCAACTCCTTTCTCTGGGACATCTATATTATTATAGTACTGATTTGTAGGCAATCAATATTTTTTTTAATGTACAAGTTATATGAATTTTATTTTTATTGATCTAGTGCAGTTTCCATCATTCTGAACCTCTCCCTCTCCCCTTTCCAAATCACTGGATCCGCCTCTACGTCTAGTATATAATAAGCCCGCAAAACTACTGTAAATTCTATTTTTCAACACATTTTCATTACTCGCGTAAAATCCATCACATATACATGACTTTATTCTAAATACTCTATTCATGTACAGTAACGTTATTTTCAGTGGTTTTTTTGTTTTTTGTTTGTTTTGTTTTTTTGTTTTTTTTTTTGGTTGTTTTTTTTTTTTTTGTTTTTGTTTGTATGTTGTTGTTTTTGTTGTTGTTGTTGTTTTTTGTTTTTGTTTTTATCTTTAATCGTGTTATTTATTTCATGTGCTTGTTTGTTTTAACGTCCCATCTCGATATTTTTCACCATATTGAAAGGCCATTGGTTGTAGGTGAAGTGCCATAAATAGACCTTTGCGTAGCGCTCGGACTGTTTTCGGACATATATAGATCTATAAAAAATGAATCACGCATTAAAAGGGGCGTGTCTGTATACTATATAACTATCCACTGTTATCCTATATGGTAAAATAATGATGAAAGAATCAAGAATGAAGTATATGACCCGCTTCTTATATAAAATCAAAATCGGGATCGGAATACATAATGTGTGTTTTATTTCTTTATTTCTACTTTCGAATTGTTTCAAGGATCTGTAGCCTGGTTATCGAGGCCTTTCGATTGTGTAAGCATGCACAATCGGAAGACCTCGGGAACCAGGCTACACGATCTGTAGCATGCACACGGTGCACTATTAAGTCTGTGTCAATTTCTCGTCTTTATACAGGTGCTGAAGACCAAAATGACGACTATATTAAGGACAATGCTTATATCACGTCTCTTTAAATCGCCAAGGTGCACGTACTCGATGCTCGAGGGCTGTAAGAACAAACCTAACTTTGGACCGGTTGACTCTTTGCACTTGCTTAGATACAGAAGTCTGCAGCATCTCATAAACAAGGTCAAGTATCCAAAATTTGTACAGAAAGAAAGAAATAATGGGATGTTGACTTGTGGTAAAATACTAGGAAGGTCACTCCACTCGGCAAACAGAAGTACTTGAGTCGGTGTACCCCCATAGAATAATGACCGAGGGTCACTTTTCGACGTAGAAAATTCATCCCCGGTCATTATTCGACGCTAAATAATTGCTCTTTTTCCCGTAGAAAAAGTTTTATTTCATTAAAATCAATCCATCCTGCATGAAGAAAAATGACTCCCACAAAATAATGATCCCTTGTAAATTTTATTAAGGATTTTTTCTCTAGTAATGCATAACAGAAACTGGTCAGACTGGCAGCAAACAGTAAACGAATTTATCATTTCTATTTAAATTAACTAAAAGAAAAAAGATTATGAAAGACAGATTTTTTTTTTTTTTCAAAATAAGAATTTACTTGTTTTAATAAGATACCGACTTGTAATTATGTAGTCATAACAAGTTATATTGTTAATACGAATGAACACATGTATATAGTTATAATGAGATAATAGTCTCGTTATAAAGATATTCTTGGTTCTGGCATTGGAAGGGGGGCTCTATTTTTTTTAATTTGTGATATTTTTGATTTGATGTATTTTATAATCAGTATTTTATGAAACATGCCAAAGAATGGTGTAAAAAAAAAATTCTAGCACATATTTTATGATTTTTTTTATTATATGAATTAATTTCTTATTTTTTCTAGCATATTTCTTTCAAAGTTTCAATTGTTAATTGTGCTATATTGAATGTCTGGCATTATTAAGTATTTTATGTATTCTGTATAATTTGAGAAGCATTTTAGTATTGTGTAAAGCGCTTTAGAGTGTATTTAGATAAGGCGCTGTATAAGTGCATTATTATTATCTATTGGTCATATAGTGAACATGCATTGATATTTAGAAATCTTCTCTACTACTCGGCATAGGGCATGCAAGCAGAGTGCATAATTAAGATGAACAATGTAGCCTCTACCAAAATTGTGAAATTCTTGGCCCCTGTGTTGAGGGTTTTAGTGTTATAGGGGGCTCTATGGGTCATATAGTAGCATTAATATTTTTAAAAAAAAATTTCTCTATTACTGGGCATTTAACAGACAAAATGAGTACATGTTTGGGATGAGCAAAGATTCCACTATTGTGAAAATTGTGGGATTTGGTATAAGAGCATGCTCTCTTTATCATGTAGGGAAATTGAATTTATATTTTAAAATCTAATTATTATACTTTCAATCATAATTATGAGTTAAGAGTTTAACCATTACATTACCACTCTCCATCCCACCCCCAAAATTACTCTAAATGACCATTGTTCAGATTCTGAGCTCATTTTTACCTCAGCTTATGCTATATCCCCAGTGTCAGCATTTTTGAAGCCGGTCCCATATGAAAAGGTAAGAAATACAAAATAGACAGTTGGGCAAACAATGGACCCCTGAATATACCAGAGGTGGGATCAGGTGCTTATGAGGAGTAAGCATACCATGTCGACCGGTCATACCCTCTGTGAGCCCTATATCTTCATCAGGTAAATGGAGTAATCTGCAGTCAGAACCAAGAATGGCCTAACAATTGGTATGAAACATGTCAGACAGCATATTACCCACTAACAGGTTGTATTGGTAAACTAGATTGTTGTAATGACCATAGAATTTGCTAAATGCTAACTTTAAATAAGACACTTGAAACCCAATGCTTGTAGCATCAGTTTGTTTGTCAGTAGCCTACCATGATTTAAAAACTGATCATATGCAGAACAAGGTCTTGCATATTGAATCAATTGAGCGATATGAATACCATATGCAGCACAGTGGGGTTAAGGTGTTCCGAGTAAAATTAAGAAGTAATAACAGCATATTCAGATTAAAGTAAAATTCTTCCAAGCGCCACATATTTTAGTTGATTAAATATTGTTTAACGTCCCTCTCGAGAATCCCTCACTCATGTGGAGACATCACCATTGCTGGTGAAGGGATGCAAATTTAGGCCTATGCATGGCGCTTATGGCCTTTGAACAGGGAGGGATCTTTATCGTGCCACACCTGCTGTGTCATGGGACCTCAGTTTCTGCGGTCTTATCTGAAGGACCGCCCCATTTAGTTGCCTCTTACAACAAGCAAGGGGTACTGAGGATCTATTCTAACAACCCGGATCCCCACAGGGATACACATATTTTAGTAATAAATATTTTTATATAAACAAATATGTGTCACAAGGGGAAACCCCTCGCTGAACAATTATGGCATCACATAAATGACGTAAAGCTGTTTTTATCCTTTAGACTTTCAGTTGTTTTATCATTTTGGTACAGGTGGAACATCCACTCAGATTGGGTTTGATATATCGATATTGTTATAACGAATTTAAAAATTGCTCTGGACCAGAACAATATCCTCAAAATATAGGGTAATTCCCATATTCATCACCATATCTTATTTAAATGAGGCAAAAAAATCCTACCTTCTCTATTAGAATCCTGTATCTGCAGCTAGTTATGCCTTGATTGAAAGAAAATATAGTCAACTAATACCTGTATATCAAGCTTAATATTTTACTACGACTTGTATGTTGCACATTGGGGGCAATTTCATGGTCACAATGTAATATAAGACTTAATGGACTGCATATTAAATATAAAAATGGGAGACTTGTATATTATGAAAGAAAAACTTTTTGAAAAATCGTATGAAAAGCATTTGACACACAGAATTGCACATATATAGCTTGAATGTTGGATAATAATAGTAAATACCAACAACATATTTTAATATTTTCCACGTGATACAACAAGAGATATGTACACCATGACACACTTTTATATTGTAACGTCATAGAGTGTAAAGTGCACTGATAAACATATTGTAATTTTTCTTGGGAAGACTTCACTACGCTGTGAGAATGGAATAATACAGCTACGTAAATATGGGAAGCTAACAATGGAGAAGTTGATATCATTCTGTTTGTCATAAAGTTGAGTTGTTAGTAAGCCATTAATATCTATTTTCAATAAAATATCTAAGTATAAAGTAGCTGTGGAGAACTCTGTCGCATCTATAATCTCAGGTTTACTGGGATATATATCAAATCAACATATAAATGAAAATGATTATTATTACTAGAGAAAACATCATCAACATATCCAAATGTCAAGATGAAAGCTACAGCAAGAGATTTTTCTTCTTCTCATGTTGAAGCTTTTGAATCAATTCTGCCTCATTAGAATATAAAAACAGGTCAACTAACAAAGGAGCTCAATTCATGCCCATGGGAATACCAACAGATTGGTGGAAGAGCTAATCACTAAAGACTACAAATTTTT
Organism: Ostrea denselamellosa; assembly: GCA_024699665.1. Lineage (NCBI taxonomy): Eukaryota > Metazoa > Mollusca > Bivalvia > Ostreida > Ostreidae > Ostrea > Ostrea denselamellosa. The sequence goes on from JAMZEH010000018.1 coordinate 11,304,447, forward strand.
AACCTCCACCAGAATCTGAAACCTGTGGGTCAGATTTAGCATCCATGTCTATGAAGCCTATTAGTATCACAAGATGCATCATCTATCTAATTACCACCACAAGATGCATCATCTATCCAATTACCCCGTGGGGATCCGGGTTAGAATAGGTCCTCAGTACCCCTTGCTTGTCGTAAGAGGTGACTAAATGGGGTGATCCTTCGGATGAGACCGCAAAAACCGAGGCCCTGTGTCACAGCAGGTGTGGCACAATAAAGATCCCTCCCTGCTCAAAGGCCCTAAGTGCCGAGTATAGGCTAAAATTCTATAGCCCTTCACTAGCAATGGTGACATCTCCATGTGAGTGAAATATTCTCGAGAGGGATGTTAAAAAATATACAATCAATCAATCTATCCAATTTTGGTGAAGATAGGACCAGTAAAAACTCAATAGCACAATTCACTGCAGAAAATACTCATTCTATTCTGAAGGCATCAGTTTAAGTATCCAGTCTAGCTGAATCTCAGCCAAGATTAATGAAGGTAACATATTTCTTTTAATATTAAAGAAAGATGCAGACTCCGACAATATATCCGTCTTCATTTGCTCTGGTCATTTGAACTGCAGTTACGTTAGATCTTAAACTAAGTTATCCCTCAAGTTGATGAATGTTGCAAAAAGTTGTATGAGCTCTTGATATTTTTATGATCAAGTTAAAATTTCAACATAGCGATTTGCTGTACCAACAGAAATTTTCAACAAGCAGAAGTGTTTTTTCTGATGAATTGGAAAAGGCTCAAGGAGCTAAGAAGACAGGGGAACCAACCATTTTTTCCAAGATTGTTGATAAATCAATTCCAGCAGACATTATATATGAAGATAACTTGGTGAGTGTTCTGAATTGCTGCAGCTTTTTCTATTGCTGGTGTCCAAATCTCTATACTTGTCACATTTTTATCTGACCACTTAATATTAAACTGTTTCAGTGTCTGGCTTTCCGTGACGTGTCTCCACAAGCTCCAGTGCATTTCTTAGTCATTCCGAAATCCCCAATACCAGGAATCAGTGATGCGGAACTGAAGGACAAAGAGGTAAGAGTTTTTCCTTACCTTCTTCAGATATAGCCAGTAGTGTACATCCAGTCATCCACCAGTTTAAAAATTGATGTTTTTGGTTGACAAGAAATAGCTATACGCTGATACATATGTATGTTTAATGCATTTCTCTTTAATATTAATCATGTTAATAATTGAAAATTTTCCAGATTTTTAAATGATAATTAAGCCAAATGAAAAGAAAAATTCAATATTGTTTTTGGTGTGCTTTACATGCTAGTTTAAAAGGTGTTTTTGAGAGAGGGCATATTCATCAGTAACTGCATCAGTACATGCAATGTTTTATGTGGGAGGTTTAGATATGAATATTTTTATATTCATGTATTTTTATGATTTTTAGCTCACCTGAGCCATTTGCCCAAGTGAGCTTTTCTGATCAAAACTTTCCTTTGTCCGTCTTTGGTGTTGTCAGTGTTGGTGTTGTCAGTAATGTCAATCAAACATGGCAAAAAAGTATCCTTGGGTGAAGGGGATTCAAATTTGTTCACATGAAGGTCAACATCCTTCTTCAAGGGGAGATAATGGCAAAATAATAAAAAAAAAAATGACAAATTTTGAAAATCTTTTTCTCCAGAACCAGCAGGCCAGTGTCAATCAAACCTGGTACAAATCATCTTCGGGTGAAGGGGATTCAAGTTTGTTCAAATGAAGGGACATACCGCCTCCAAAAGTGAAATAATCACATAAATGCAAAAATGAAAATCTTCTGAAGAACCACTGGGTCAATAAAGTTCAAGTTTACATGACAGCTTTCTGACATAGTACAGATTCAAATTTGTTACAGTCATGGCCCCAGGCAGTAGGGTGGGGCAACTGTAGGGGGATCAAAGTTTTATATGCTAGAATATAGGAGATAAAACCTTTGAAAATCTTTTCCAGAACCACAGGACCGATTTCAAGCAAACTTATTATAAGTCATCCTTGGTTGAAGGGGATTCAAGCTTGTTCAAATGAAGGGTCATGCCCCCTTTAAAGGGGAGATAACCACAAAAATGCAAATATAGGATGGGGTCATTTAAAAATCTTCTCAAGAATCATTGGGCCAGTAGAATTCAAATTTACATGGAAGCTTTTTGACATAATGCAGATTCAAGTTTGTTAAAACAATAGGGGATCAAAGTTTTTTATATGTTTATATGTGAAACTATGGGGAAAATATCTTTAAAAATCTTTTCCAGAGCCACAGGGCCAATGTCAGTCAAACTTGGTACAAATCATGCTTGGGTGAAGGGGATTCAAGTTTGTTCAAATGAAGGGTCATGCCCTTTCAGAGTGGAGATAATCTCAAAAATTGGTTGGTGTCATTTAAAATCTTCACAAGAACCACTAGGCCAGAAAAGTTCAAATGTACAATGAAGCTTCTTGACATAGTACAGATTCAAGTTTGTTAAGATTATGGCCTCTTGGGTAGGATGGGGGCACATTAGGGATCAAAGTTTTATATCTGAAAATATAGGAAAACATCTTTAAAAATATCCCCAAGAACCACAAAGCCAGAAAAGTTCAAATTTACACAACAGCTTTCTGACATAGTGCAGATTCAAATTTGTTAAAATCGTGGCCCAAAGGTAGGTTGGGGCCAAAGTAGAGGATCAAAGTTTTATATGTGAATAGGAAAATTCTTTAATATTTTCCAAGGTGACTCAGGGGAGCGATGTGGGCCATGGGCCTCCTGTTCTAAATTTTCATTTGTCATATTTTATTCAAATTTGATGCACAGCTTTTGGGACACCTACTCCTAATAGCAAAGCAGATTGCAGACAAAGAGAATTTATCTAATGGATACAGGCTAGGTATTTTTTTTATCATATCAACAGAAAGCCTAAATAATTACATAAATTGAAAGAACTAGTCTTCAGGGAATTGCACTTTTTTTTTTTTTTTTATTATTATTTTTTGTTGTTGTTGTTTTTTTTGTTTTTGCAGAAAAAAGCTCTTGTATTCAGAATCGCCAAATCTAAAGATAATTTATTTTTATTGTTAAAAAGTAGTCTACATCTCTCTGAGTTAGATCAAGCATGTTCTTTGAATTATAATTGTTGCACATTACCCATGTGACCGTTTAGGCCCATGGACCTTTTGATAAATTTATGGTTGAAGTTTATAAATGTACATTTTGTTTAGATTCACTGGAAATGACAATATTTATCTCCCTTTCATTTCTATGTCTCCTCCATATCATAGATCTGTTTTTTATACCCCAGTGATTAACAATGGCCCTGATGGCTGTCAGTCAGTATATCATCTCCATATTCATGTGATGGGAGGAAGGCAGATGGACTGGCCACCAGGATGATTCATGTCTACAAGTCATTGTAAAGGAAATCTCTAATTAGATTTTGTCATAACATGCACTCTGAATCACATGTCTATCCTGGGAGTTGGTACCTGTAGTATGAACTGAATATAAATACATCACAGTGTGCAAATATTGTATGAGTAAAATAATATTTATAGTTCAAGTTAATAAATCATAAGAAAATGTATAACAGGTTGTCTTATATAAGTGTTTATGATAATAATCATGAAAGAAAGAATAACTGTATATTTATTATTAAATTGTATGAAACAATCACATCTCTTATATATATATATATATATATATATATATATATATATATATATATATATATACTAACCTTGCTCAGAGAGTATTATAACTATATATCTGCATAGTTATATGTGGATAATCTGTAGTCCACAATGTAATTTTGATCTAACCTGGAAACACCTGTAAAGTAAAGGAAACCTACCTATCAAAATAAACAAAATCAAATCAAAATGAAACAGATTGTAGAACTAAACACGTTAATTATGATAATAAAAAAATGGTAATATGGGCCAGTTTATCTTTAACTCACTGCATATTAATAATAATTATTTATAGGGTCTGGGATGCTTGCTCATGTTACCATTTTTTTATTATCATAATTAAAAGTGTTAGGTTATACAGTCTGTTTCATTTTGTTAGCTTACCTGAGTTGAAAGCTGACGCGCTTATCTGATTGCCATTTGTCCGTCGTCCGTCCGTCTGGCTGTAAATTTTACACATTTTCGATTTCTTCTCCAGAACCACTGGGTCAATTTCAACCAAACTTGGCACAAATCATCCTTAGGTGAAGGAAATTCAAGTTTGTTCAGATGAAGGGCAATGCAATTTACAAACGTTTTTTACGGGTTTGGAGGTCCTCGAAAGCTTTTATTTATTTATTTTGAGAGTAAATAAATGTTGAAAATACTATTTCGTGACAAATATACTGACAGACCTTAAAAACTCAACACTTGATAACTATATATTATAAATTTGTTCATATATCTAATAAACAAATTCATAGTGGTATATTATAAACCGTATTAACTGAACACTATTCTTTGATTTTGAACATCATTTTATTCACAAAGGAATGTCAATGAGGGGTGCGTCAAAAATTTGGTTTTGTTCAATAGTACCGGTTATGACCTCCATAAGCAGTGATGACGGCGCAAAGGCGACGTGACATTGATTGACAAACATTTCGGATGGTCCTCTCAGGAATATTCTGCCATTCCTCCAACAAGGCTCTCCCTTATTTTTGCAGATCGAGAGGTTGGCGGCTGCGCACACGTCTCCCCAGCTCGTCCCACAAATGCTCGATTGGATTCAAGTTTGGGGACATAGCGGGTAAATGACGTTCGTTCGAAAAAAGTTTTGTGTCAATCTTGCCGTATGTGCACGCGCTTTGTCCTGTTGGAAATGTAACCCATTTCCTTACCTATGCGGCTGCATTAATGGTGCGAAAACAGGCTGTAGAATTCCGTCCACATACTTCCTAGCAGTGAGGGTTCCATTTAAAACGTACAGTTGTGACCGAAATTGTGGTTAATCGCAGCCCAGACCATGACGCCTTCCCCTACAGATCTGTCGCGCTCGAGGACACAACTATCAGCAAAACGTTCATGTAAACGACGGTAAACTCGACATCTGCCGTCTGCGTTGCTTACGTTAAACTGGACTCATCGGAGAACACGACATGTGACCAATTTCGACGTTGAGTCAGATGGGAAGGGCTACAGCTTGAACTGCATCACCGACGGTACAGATTGCAATGGGCAAGGCAGCATATAAGATATTCTGCAGCGGATCCCATGGGCTTTCAAAATAATTCTGGAAACGGTTTTATGATGAATAGGCCTTCCATGATGTCCAATGATTTCTCTCGCCGTGGTCGCAGCGGCTGTAAAGCTATTGCGCAGATGACGTTGCGATATGAACGCTTGTAGCTGTGGCGTTGTCACAAAAGGTCTTGGGTGATCATTTAGGGATCCTGTGTGATGGAATCTTAACAACAACAAAAACGTTCCTTGCGTTATTTGACGTGGTATGAGGATTTACCTTAATTCATCATCTTTTCGTACCCAGAATTTGAATTGGTCAATTACTTTATCGTATTTATTTGTACAGTCAAATACAATGACATAGATGAAGCTGCTCAAAAATTTACCTTGGCGATTTTTTTTTATTTGGGGTAGATCTCAGTACATGCGGATACACATTCCAGGTATTTCACCAAGTTTGCGAACGGCTTGGTGTCCTTGTATCTCCAGACAGTTGAATTTGATACCTTATCCTTGCAGTTACGTTTACCGCAAGATAAGTAAACGGAAATGCGTAGGGAAATAGAGTACTGCATTGATGCTAAGAAAATTACACCACGTGACAATTAGATCATTACACTTTGCTTGTCACTTAGTAGCCGCAGGTCGAGCGTTTATCAAGAGACTGTTGGATGCTACCGTAGGAGTTGGGAGACCTAGTTTAAAAATTAATGTATCGAGTGCTATGAAGTTAGAGATGTGGTTACAATTCTTGTAGAATTAGACCGGAGTTGCTTTATTTCCGGATAGACTCTGGATTGGTGATGTAGCTATCAATTTCTAGACAGATAGTGCTGGTGGTCAGTCAGGTGGTTTCGGTGTATATATATATTGAGGTCAAATGGACTTTCGGTAGATGACTGCAACACTGGTCTGTGCTAGGTAGGCTTCAGGATTTGATATTCTTGGAAATGTATCCAGTGGTTGTCGCTCTAACGGTTTGGAGGCCATTACTGGCAAGCAAGAGGATAGTGTTTTATATTGATAATTAAGCAGTATATAACATTATCGATAAACAAATCATCGGATATCGTGGTTTTGGTTAGGCAATTTGTGCTTAAAACGCTAACCTTCAATATCATTTGCAGTGCAGAATATACGAGGGTTGTTCAATATGTAATGTGCATTGTACGATATCTCAAATTCGACTCAACGAGTACAATGAACATTATATCCCTTCAAAGTATTTTCCGCGGATTGAAATGCATAATTTCAATCTCTGAATCCATTTCTGAAATGCGTTATGGTACACTGACGGTAGACCAAAGGCACTGACTTGATGGCTGAGGCAAGGGCTTGACGAGACTTGTAACGGCGACCAGAAAAAAGGACTTTTTTAAGTTTTGGAAAAAGGAAAAAGTCGCATGGGGCTAGATCTGGAGAGTATAGTGGGTGTGGCAAAACGGTAACTTCTGACTTCAAAAATTGCTTCACATTCAGATGCGGTAGCTCAGTGGTTAGAGCGTTCGCTTCGTTATCGGGAGGTCGTGAGTTCGAGCCCCACTCGTGCCATGGCCGCGTCAAACCTAAATATTAAGACGAAAAATAGGTAGTGATTGCTCCTTCGCCAAACGCTCGGCAATTTAGAAGTGAGAATCACGGGTCTTTCGGATATGACCTTAAAAACGGAAGTCCCGTGTGACGGTAGGCGTTGGCACGTTAAAGAACCCTCACTGCTACGGCCCTGAGCGCTAAGCATAGGTCTAAATTTGTGGTACTTCACCTGCGGTGACGTCTCAATATGAGTGACAAATTCTCGACGGGACGTAAAACAAACAATCAATCAATAACTCAGATGTATATGATGGAGAATTATCATGAATTGGACGAACATGCCGATCGTTTATGATAATATTTCTTGAGCTTTTTTAATGTAACAACGACTTATAACAATTTTGCCTTTCGATTATGGACTTTGTACGGCTATACCATCACATGAGATGAATACGCAATAAAGAACCTTCCTTGTGCTGATGGTTCTTTTGACAACTACAGGCCTTCTACCGTGTTTAGTTAGCCATATTTTGTTTCCAATTTTTCGCACTGGTTCGAAATAGTGAACTCATGTTTCGTTACCGGTAACAATGTTTGCAAATTGTCTTTGTACTCGAACGCGTTTTCGGGTTTCTGTCAATATATGCGGTATCCATCTGGCAGAAATCTTTCGTACTTTCAAAATACGCTTCAAAATGAAATGCACCCGCGATAGCGATATGCCAACAGCTTTGGCAATATTTCGTATCGTGTACCTGCCATCACTTTCAACTATTTCCCTGACTTTGAGACTTTTGCCTTGCCTGTTACAGTCACAGGTCGGCTATATTTTGCTGCATCTTTGACGGACTCTGTGCTAGATAGAAATTACTTTCTCCACCTACGACGTGTCTCATAAGATACTTTATTAGACCCACGAACTTCCCCCAATTCATTAAAAACCTGCATTACCGAATGACCGAGTATTGTGTGAACTTTTATATAAGCTTTTATGTAAGCTCAGATTTCTTCAGTATTCTCAATCCGTTTTCTAACCAATTTTACAGAAGTGGACGGCGACTGGCTCTATTGAAATGACAATAATAAGTTTAGAATTGTGTGGAGCTGAAGACTCGTGTGTATCCCGTTGGAAAGGTATTGAATTATAGAGCTATTCAAGAGTATCATCCTCCACGAAGTCGTACAAAGCGTTATCACACTGTGGTACAATACACATTACATATCGAACAGCCCTCGGACAGATACAAATTCAAATGCCATTAGAAGATTCAGTTTCTCATTGTCAGTGGTTTTGCTTTTGGACTTTGGTACCTCGGGCAGATCTTGTGCCTACCCCTCTTTCCCAAGAAATATGACGTGTTTAAGAGGGGAGGCTAGCCTAGTAGACTAGTGCATGTATTTGTAGATGACAAAACTTGGCAAACCTATAATACAGCATGTGCAAGCTTCAATCAGTTCAGGTATCTATTTCAACTACCAGTCGTTTGGCCAGCCCAATTGGACCACATTGTGCAATTTTTGTCTCTCAAAAGTCGATAACCGTCTTGTATGAGAACTTATGTAATTGGTTTATTTCACATGTTCAAAATTCAGGATCTGTTTGACAATACAAAATCGTTATTATTATTTTTTGTTGCTGTTGTTGGTCGCCAAGATTCTGGAGGGAGCAAATAGACTCGCACAGAAACGAGATACCAGTCAAATTTTGCAACTGTACATCAAACTATTGAAGGCTGGATTTCGTTTAACATTTTTCGGATTCCTGTGCGTAGGCGAATTAACGACTGAATTGTTCAAGACTTCTGACTCAAGACCATTGCAACGTAAGAACAATGACATAGTTGGATCCAATGGCCGTTGCTTAGTTAAGCTCATAATTCGGCAAATTAAAAGGTGGGTCATGTACTTTGTTTCAGAAACAGGGTATGTTGCCTGTCCTATATCCACCATTTGCCAGTATTTATCAGTCAAAAACATCACATTACCATCCAATAGTCCGTTACTAGTACATTTTGATGATAATCCTTTCACGTGTTATCGGTTTACTGCTCTGTGGGCTAGACCACTGAGTTTTTGTAAAATTAAAAATATGTTTTAAATCGCATCGTTTCGTAGTGGGGCAGTCAATGAGGTAGCAATCAGGGGTATTCCAAACCAAACAATCAAGCAGTAGGAAAGATGGAAGTCCAGCGTTTATTCCACATTACAAGTTCGTAGCATTTAATTTATAGATACTAACCAACCTCAAGTTTTATAGGTACATGTATAAAGAAAATGGTATGGGTGATTAGTTCATCAATTGCCAGCTGGGCTACACGCAGTGCCACCAATCGTCCAGGAAGGAAGCACCTGAACTTGCAACGTCAGCATACTCTGGTTTGGAACAAGGGAGATGATATGGGAAGCCTTTGACTCTTTGTTTGAAAATTGGTTAAAAACGTATTTTCCTCCAGACTACCTGGTTATTGTACATACAGGTTCCAATGATTTAGGAATTGTTCCTGCATTAAAATTATTCCATTTTATCAAATGTAAGAGCGCGGTCTGTTCTGGATGGGTTTCCAAAATGTACGTTCGTTTCTGCGGAATTAACGTTTAATGTATTTTTCATGATTTTCCCCACAATTAATGTAATATATCTACTTAATCGGGGGATGAAGTTATTGTTAATGTTAGCTTTCGAGTTGTATAACTTGTTACATAAAATTAAGCGTATTTAAAATTAACTTTAAAATACAATAAATATCAATAGTTGTCAATTTGTACTGCGTTTGTTTCGGTAACAGTTCATTTCATTTGAAATACGAAAAGGCTGTGGTGTGTTTCTATATTTAAGACTATTTTTGCGGATCCACACTAGTAATATATCCAGGTGGTCTGTGGTGATCATGGAAGTTGAGTCCAGACAAGTGGTGACTCCTTTTAAAACCGTTACCCTCTGTAAAGTTGTTTCTACTAATTCATTTTGCTTCCTATATATAGCTATTAAGATGTCTTAATTAATGTGCCAGTTTACAATTAACTCTTCATCCTGAAAGATTCCTTTGGAATCAGGGTTGTTAGAATAGATCCTCAGTACCCCTTGTTTGTCATAAGAAGCGATTAAATAGGGCGGTCTTTTGGATGAGACCACAAAACCTTTTTTTCAAAAGAACGCCACTGACGTACTTGATTGGCCCGCAATGTCCCCATAGTCTGGTCCAGATTTTGAAAAAAGAGGCTAGAAATGGGTTCTAACGGCAAATTATTATTATTTGGTCCAACATAACTTTTTAACCTAATTTGCGTATGCTGAATCCGAAAAAATATGTTGAACTTCATGAAAATGGCGTTAAATAGGTCAAAATGGCGATTCAAAATGGCGGTGTTGAAATTTGCAAAATTATCTATATGGCTTTATTTTAAAAAAGTTTATTGCAAATTAAAGCAATTTAAAGGCTTGTACTAAACTTATATGTGTCTGAAAAATAGAATAAATTGTTCAATGTTCGTTAAACAATTAAAATTGTGAAAAAAACGATTAGATCCCAATTAACTCATTTTTTCGCAACCGCATATTGACGCACAGTATATATATGCATTTTGATATGATATTTAATGCTTATTTCCTTCTAATTGTGCAAATTATTCAGTTAACGTATTGCATACTTTATGATATAAATGCACTTGAAATTCAACACAGTGTTCAATGGTTTTCACAATAGCGCGACCGACACAATCGAGGATCGAATTAACAAATGATTCTGACATAAGGTATAAAACTGATGGCCGAGGTTATAGGCTTGTCATATCTCACCACTCATTGATTAGAAATCATGACTGAACGATCACTTAAGCGAAGTTATCAAATAGATACAGATTTGTGTGTTATATGTCAGGAAAAAAAGACAGACACGTTAGAATTAAAAAGCAAAAAGTCTATCGAAACGTTGACCGAGAGGGCATCTCGTCGTAAGAAAGTTAAAGATGCCAGGAACTATGATGCCATTGACAGAATAGAAAAATTAAGTCCGAATGATAGAGTTCTATGTCATAGGAAATGCTATAGTGCATTTACTCACCCCAGACCAATTCAGTTAATGGAAAGAAAAGCATGTTTGCTTACAAACACATCTGATACAATCAACGTCGATACAGAGGATGATGTACCGTCTACGTCATCTTGCTCACACCCTTCTGCAGCAGCATCCCGAACTTTGCGATATGACCATACAAATTATGCTAGGTGGGGTAGTGTGTATCTTGCTGATTGCCACCAATTGCCTATTGAAGTACTATCGGAGTTTCAGGATGGAAATTTTGTCGTCAAGAGAAGTGCTGGAACTTTCAATCAAGTTGACCCAGACCAAAGTCAAGAATGGCTAAACGCCACGGGTAAGAAAGGTGGTGGAATTGTAGGAATTACTAGGACTCCATCTGCTCTCAGTAGGTGGTCCCTTTCCTACAATCTGAGATCTCATATAAGTCTTCTTACAAAGGTGATGTACGATGTGAATCCAGATGACATTCTCACACACAAGGACGCATCAAAGAGTCGACAAGTTACTGATGCAGTGTATGAGGATTCGCTCGTTGATGCAATGAAAAGGTTTAGAGTATTTGACCTTTTGTACGAAAGAGATCAACTGATCAATATAGTTACAAAAGACAAAGCTACAGATATGATCAAGGAGTCCTTACTTTCTGCAGCAAATTTGGGACAGATATCATTAGAGAATTTCGTAAAAGATCGTCTGATACCAAACATAGAAACAAGTAGTTTACAAGTTCCTTTGAGAAGTGTTCTGAAAAAAAGCTGCTCATTAACATTTGACTCCTTATACAAGGTACAAGTTGTACCAAAAGCTGTGGAAAAGAAAAAAATTCTAAAGGCAGATCGGAACATACTGCAGAGACTTGTCATTGCATATAAGGCCGGACGAGAGGTTGATTTAGAGCAGATTTTGAAACACGAGCTCCTTCCTGTGCCGATATCTATAGCGGATACCAGCGGTGCACTAAAGTCTGGAAACAAATCTGTTGTTTTAGAAGACATACTTCAAGATGTTGATGTAAGGGCGCGAGTCGAAAATGTAGGCGAATCACCAGCTTTGATCATAGATGGCCAGGCTTTAGTTCAGAGCATGAAAACACATGGCATGAAAACATTTGGAGACTTTGCAGATGAGTTTGTTTCCACTGTGGTGAGAAAAGGGGCCATGTATTCAAGAGTTGATGTTCTGTTCGACCGTTACAGGGAACAATCTATAAAATCGGGCACTCGTTCTCGTAGGGCAAAAGGGCAGCAGCCAGTTAGAAGGGTTATTGAAAATAAGGATGTGCCACTCCCGAATAACTTTTCAGCTTTTTTGTCTTTGAATGACAACAAGAAAGACCTAGCTGCCTTTTTATCTGAGCAGATAATTCTTCATGCACCCACAGAGAAAACTGTTGTTACTGCTGGTGGGTTTCTCGATGAGAATAGCGTTAAATGCAATGACGAATTCCTCGATATATCTGCCCTACATGCGTCACATGAAGAGGCAGATACTAGAATAGTTCTTCATGCCATACATTGTGCGAAAGAATCCACTTGCAGTTCAGTTGTTGTACTAGCATCTGATACTGATGTTTTACTGCTACTTGTATCTTTCTTTTCAGAAATAAATATACAGTTGTGGATGGTTGCTGGAACATCTGCAAAGCCCAAGAACATTCCTATTCATGCTGTTGTAGAGAAAACCTTTACCTCTCCAGAAATGTGCACGAATCTGTTAGCATTCCATGCTCTGACTGGATGTGACACAACTTCTTTTTTCTTTGGGATATCCAAAAAAACTGGATTTAAGGTTTACAAAGACAATGTTGGGCTTCTTGGGGGTTTTGGAGAGGGCAATTTAACTGAACAGAAAATAGTCGACTGTGAAAAGTTCGTATGCAAGCTGTATAACCAGGGCACAGTGTCGTCAACTGACTCGGTTAGGAACATTTTATTCGGAAAATCCAAGAGCCCCGAAAACATGCCCCCCACTAGCGATGCCTTGCATCTGCACATTAAACGTGCACATTATCAAGCGCTGGTATGGAGACAAGCAAATATAAGTAACCCCACATTACCATCTCCAACTGAGATGGGATGGAAGTTGAATGAAGGTATTCTAGTGCCTATTCTGATGACTTTAGACCCAATTCCAGAATCTTGTTTAGACTTGATTGCATGTAGTTGCACAACAGGTTGTAAAACATTGAGGTGTGGGTGCAAGCGTAACAATTTGCTGTGCATGGACCTTTGTAAGTGCAAAGTCACAAGCAAAGAACAATGAAGGAACAGTATACGTTGAATTTTGAGGAAAAACAGAGAAAATTCGGGTTTTCTTTCGTGCAATGGCTTTTTTAGGGTCGCATGCTTATTTCTATCTTTTTCTCGATGCTATTGTATTTTGTAATCATAGTTTTTACATTTTTTTTTCTACATGCGCGTTTCAAAACGATTTGAAAAAAATTACTGTCCGCCATTTTGAATCGCCATTTTGACCTATTTAACGCCATTTTCATGAAGTTCAACATATTTTTTCAGATTCAGCATACTCAAATTAGGTTAAAAAGTTATGTTGAACCAAATAATAATAATTTGCCGTTAGAAGTTCTTTTTAGCTGAAATCGGACCAGACTACCAGACTTGAATCCAATCGAGCATTTGTGGGACGAGCTGGGGAGACGTGTGCGCAGCCTCAGTCTCAGAATCCGCAAGAATTAGGGAAAGCCTTGTTGAAGGAATGGCAGAATATTCCTCAGAGGACCATCCGAAATGTTTGTCATCAATGTCACGTCGCCTTCGCGCTGTCATCACTGCTAATGGAGGTCATACCCGTTACTAGTGAACAAAACTACATTTTTGACGCACCCCTCATTGACATTCATTTCAACTGTAGCCACTTTGTGAATAAAATGATGCTCAAAATCAAAGAATAGTGTTCAGTTGACATGGTTTATAATATACCACTATGGATTTGTTAATTAAATATATGAACAAATTTATAAAATATAATTGCGTTTTTAAAGTCCGTCAGTATATATATATATATATATATATATATATATATATATATATATATATATATATGTATATGAACAAATTTTAGCTGTACGGTGTTGTCAATATTTGGGGCATTCGTAATAGTCCATTCCTTCGATATGATTACCATCAAGCAAAAACCACCCTTAAGTGAACCGTATCACTTTTTCTAATTTAAAATGATTTAGATAGAGAATGTTCTCCTCGATCTGGTGATATATAGCATTCTGTTATATTCTAATGATAATGACATCAAAAACTCACATCAAACTTGGGTTAAAATTTGCATTGACGTCAAAACTTTAGGAAATTTACGTTGCATTTTTTGTTACGTTTTGTTCCTATTTTTAAAAAAGCGTAAATAAAATACATTACCAGAGATTATCTAGATTATTTTATCATATGATATTTGATTATTTATCATGCATTCAAACAATTAATCAAATTATGATCAATACAATTTGAAATGCATTACTTCGTAATCTCTTGTACATGTATACTTCCTGAGTGTTGGGAGAAGGAGCGACTGCGTCCTTGTATGGGGTCGTGACGAAAGGTTTAATGAATTTAAACAAATATTGAGATCTATCTCTGCTTAAACCAGCTGCGAGAATGACTCTTGGAGGCTGGATCGCATCTGTATCTACGCCTGGTTTCAGCAGTTTGAGTTCTAATCCGGATGAATCCGGAACTTCTTTCGCCAAAACAATGCCTGTAGAGGAATGTGTACAATTTGTCGGAAAAATAAAAATCATTTATAAGCATAATTCAAAAAGAGAATACTATAGTTGTACCAATACCTTGTTTGGAAGTGATTAACATGAAAAATTTTGTTGCGATGGTGTATTAACGAATTAGAGTGCCGTAAGCAATTAAGGTCCGGAGACGTACTGCGAGCTACGAGCAGAGAAACTGCCCCTCCCCTTGAGGCCAAACAAATCGGCAAGCAGGTGACTACGTCAGACAAATGGGAAGACACAAAGTATGAGGTGATGCGTGAAATAATTGAGAAAAAAAATCAATCAATACAGTGGACTTAAAGACCAGCTATTAAAAATCGGAAAGCAGAGTACCATCGTCGAAGCCGTGTATGATGACTATTGGGGGTCAGGCTTAGACAAAACACCACCCAGAGGAAGTGGTCAGCGAAGAACACTTTCGGCGAAATATTCATGGACATAATCAAGAAAAAAAAAATCGGCTGGAATCCAAGCACCCAAACGCCAAGTGTCCGGAATAAAAAGTCATAACTAACTGTAAAAGTTATCTCTCTTTATATAAGGTATCACACCGGTAATTATTTTCACTCTATATTATTATAGAGGGGGAAAAATCAATAAAAATCAGTTTACAAAATTGATGCCAAATAACGCACTCGGAAATGTTCTATGTTACCTCTCTCGTCTTCACCAGAAAAAAGACACCCTACACGGCATTTTCGAAATAATTTTACCCGCAAACAAGATTACCCTCAAATCTACGTGTTTTTCACATGTGTGTAAACCGACCGAGTGCTCCTCGGGAAGAAGCCTCAGCTACCAACATCAAATAGTTCCACTGTAAACAACTGATTATTTCTACAAATTACACAAAATTTCCTAATCAGGGGTACACAAAATAAGAGAAAAGAAGAAGGGGAAATGAGAAAAATCACGAATTATAAAAAATTATTCTTTTAAATATACGGAACTACAATTGACTAAGTTCATTTTCATTGGACAATTACCGGTGTGATACCATAAGACACATACTTACCAAGAATGAGTAATTTATCAATTCGTTCAATTAATTGCAGAGGTTTAAATACATATGAAAAAAGGATTAAACTCTTTACATTGTTAAATGATGTAACCGCTGATGTAATCTTTATTCAAGAAACACACTTCAGAGAAAAGAATGAGCATATCTACAACTCGACATGGGACAGAAAAATTATTCATAGTTTTTCTGATTCTCAATATTTCAGAAGAGTGTCAATACTATTTACAAAACAATTGCCTGTTGAAATTTTAAATGTACACAGATTGAATGATGGTAGAAGACTTCTTGTTAATCTAAAATTTGAAGGAAATGTTTTCACTTTAGTTAATATTTATGCACCAAATCAGATAAAAGAAAGACGTGACTTTTTTTTAAAAAGAATTTCAACATGGTATAATCAATATACAATTAACAAAGAAAATTTTGTCATAGGAGGAAATTTTAACTGTAATCTTGACAATGAAAGCTGTACAGACAAGAGAGGCCAAGATAACTGACAGTATTCAATCTAGTAATTCCTATAGAAAATACAAATCAAAGAGATAGGCAAACACGGACCCCTGGTCATACCAGAGGTGGGATCAGGTGCCTAGGTGGAGTAAGCATCATCCCCTGTCGACCGGTCACACCCGCCGTGAGCCTTATATTCCGATCAGGTAAACGGAGCAATCCGAAGTCAGAATCAATTTGTCAAGAACGGCCTAACAATTGGTATGAAACACATCAGACAACAATTGACTTAATGGTAGGTTGTATTGCCAAAGTAGATCGTTATAACGACCATAAAATCTGCGAAATGCTGACTTTAGACGAGACTGTACAAACCCCTGTAACATCAACTTCTTTGTCAGTAGCCCGCCTCGATTTGAAAACTTATCATATGCAGAACAAGCTCTTGCGTATCGAATCAGTTGGGAGATATAAACACCATACGCAGATGACGATGGAATATTGCCACATAAATGAGGGAAGTTGACGATGGAGAAATTGATTATGATTGATTAAATATTGTTTAACGTCCTGCTCGAGAACCTTTCACTCATATGGAGACGTCACCATTGCCGGTGAAGGGCTGCAAATTTAGGCCTATGCTCGACGCTTATGGCCTTTGAGCAGGGAGGGGTCTTTAATGTGCCATACCTGCTGTGACACGGGACCTCGGTTTTTGCGGTCTCATCCGAAGGACCGCCCCATTTAGTCGCCTCTTATGACAAGCAAGGGGTACTGAGGATCTATTCTAACAACCCGGATCCCCACGGGGTTGGAGAAATTGAAATCATCCCGTTTGTCATAAAGTTGAGTTGTTAGTTTGCCGCAGGCATCTATTTTCAGTAAAATATCCAAGTAGAAGCAGAAGTGGAAGACTCTGTGGTGTCTTTTATTTCAAGTTCACTGGGATATATAGAATCGACATATGAACGAATATGATCATTGTTAATAAACAAAACGTAGTCGATATATCTAAATGTCGAGTTGAGGGCCATAGGAAGAGATTTTTTTATTCTCCTGTAGAAGCTTTTGAATGAATTCTGCTTCATAAGAAAATAAAAATAGGTCAGATAACAAAGGAGCACAATTCGTGCCCATGGGAATTCCAACGGACTTTTGGAAGACCTGATCACCAAAGACTACGAAAATATTGTCATTGAAGAACTCTAGCATCTTTTTAATATCAACTTCAGAGTACTTGTGCGCGGAGTCAGAGTGGTGTTTAACAAAATAATTTTTGGGGTGACCAATCATTAGTTATGAATATTTCCTTTTACCATTTTTGTTGACGAAGCAACTGTCTATAATGTCAAAAAGTTCAATTTTTAATTTATCGTGAGGTATGGTCGTGTAAAGTGTTGCAAAATTATACATTATAATGCTGTGAATTTGAGGAAAGTTTTGTGATTTCAAATTCACTAAAAGTTCTTTAGAATTTTATAAGAATCCACAATTTGATTTACACCACCTCTGGCATATGTAGTGGCACAGTACGTTTGAAGTTTCTCCTTCACAGCAGTTAATATTTTCGCAAGGAGCAAAGATAGGGGCTTGGTAGAACATTTATTGGATCCAGCAATGTATCTTTCTTTGTAAGGGTTTTTGTGGAGTTTGGGGATCCAGTATAGATACGGTAACTCATATTCATCCGCTTCATTGACTGGAATATTAAATGTACGAGTATTTAAAACTGAAGCATGATTTTGAAGAATTGCATCTTTTGAAAGGGCAGTTGGCGTATACATGCAATTAATAAATGTGGAATTAATTCCAAGTTTATTTAGAATGCATTTGTAATAATAAGCCTTACGAACAAATACGATGTTGTAGCCAGTTTTATCAGCTGAAACCAAAACACATTCTTCTTGGAACCTCTAACTCTTTTATCAATTTTGATTTACTAAACCCTGAGGCAGCATGAGTGGTATTAAAAAATGTATGTTTTAAGAAAATCCATCCCTTTGTTACATTACTTATCATACAATATTGAATAATTCATAACTTGTATGTGTTATACATTAACTGAAAATTATATATTTAATAAACGAAATATAAATAGGCACTCTGCGTGGTACTTTGGGGTACACGTTATTGTATTATGAGGGAGCATTGTCAGGGTCCCATCCCTGGCTGCTTCCCTATTATATTAGTTAAGTTTTAAAGTCGTTATAAAGTAGGTTCTGGGTAATAAAGAAATAAAAAAAAACAATTAGAGCGCCGTACCCTCTTTCCTTCCCATAGCACCCACATACATTATCCCCATTTATGATTTGTTTTAACACCCCCCCCCCCCCCCCAAAAAAGATAAATAGCAACACAATAATTTTTTTTTTTTTTTAAATCCATTTCTTATACGATTTCAAGAACCCAACGTTCTCTTAGCTTATTTTACCTGGTTTATCTGCTTGGAGGACAAAGTGTCTGTATTTTCTAATACCCTTAAAGGAAATTAAATAGTTGGATGTGAATGTCTTCCAATCCAACCATTCTTCGCCAGCACCACCGAATACAACCACTTCGTTGGATGTCGCGCTTTTTCTTACCACCGAATACAACCACTTCATTGGATGTCGCGCTTTTTCTTACCACCGAATACAACCACTTCATTGGATGACGCGCTTTTTCTTACCACCGAATACAACCACTTCATTGGATGTCGCGCTTTTTCTTACCACGGATGTTAACTGATCCAGTGAATCGACCACATACCTTCTATATAACTTTTTATGTAAGCAAACCCGGCGTCCACTAAGCTCAAAGGTACTTGCATGTGCAAATGTCAGGCGCGGATCCAGAATTTTTTTCCAGGAGAAAGGGGTCGAATCTTTTCACAAAACCGAACCCCTGATATATAATGTTCAACCCTTTATTTTCCAACTCTCGAAGGAAATGCTCTATATAACCACTGCACCAGGCGGGCAACCTTTTTGTCGTGTATTGATGTTTTCTGGTAGGAGGTGTTATTTAGAGACTTGACTGAAATAATCTTCGTTTTCCTTGCCTGATAAATGATTGTACAATTTCCTTTTGGTCCATTTCTAATGAATGGTGAAGATGCATTAGTGCAAGCACAGTCAATCTGTCCTCTTGCATAGTACTGCGCATGTAACTCTTGATGCGTCTTAATCCAGAAAAGGATCTTTCAGCCTCACATGTTGTGATAGGTAAAACACATCCAATGTGAAGAAGAATTTTCACATTCCCATCTATAAAATTAAAAAGACTGAGTAGATTGCAGAGCTTGTCTGAAGTTTCTTTGCTCATGTTAACACAATAACGTCTCCAATCTCTGGGTTCTTTCTCCAAGTCCTTTACAGAAAGACAAGGCAAGACCTGGAATCTGGGATCTGGTTCCAGGGCAAACCTCTGGAATTTCCACGTTTTTACAGATAGCAGACTATGCGAAATCTGCACCCAAACTTACGGTACGGTAATTTTCATATTATATTATGATCTTGAATTTTGAAATCGTCCCTAGTGAGCGCATATAGTCGATCTCGAGAGTTGATGAAGCAATGTTAAACGCGATGCTAGGGTGAAAGATGGCTATATTTTCTTTCAGTTAGAAATTCTGGGGGGTGGGTCAGACCTCCCTGACCACCCCCCCCCCCCTCCTTGATCCGCACTTCTTGTGCAAGTACAAAATTGTGTTTATTGGTGCATTACTATTTTTGATTCTTAAATTTGATTTCTGACCCGAAACGTTATCACAGTGCAAAAGATTTTTTTTTTCACCCAGTCCAAAATTCTCAAAACAACAGTGAAGCATGGAAATTACTTCAATAACGCCCTTGACGCGTATTTCGTTTTCCCCCGCTGTTGAATTCTCATCTACTAGGAAGTTGATCTGTTTCTTTATACCATTGTGAATTACAAATTCTCTCTTTTAATACAATTTTCTTCGTCAGAAAATGCAAATACGTATTAATATTAAATTATCTAAATGTAGAAACATAAAACATACAGAATGAAGAGCCACCTTCCATAACAACTCCAAACAACTGAATCTTTCTTGAGGAAACAAAGTAGAGAGGTCCAACTTGACAAACATGATGCGGGATGGATACGACTTGCGAATAGTCGAAAGTATAATGGACATGGCTCATAATCCGGAAAAAATGTCATTACCCACATTGGTTTATTAATTAGTGAGAGCGAAAGGTTTCCTGGGTTGATATATTACTTTGGTTCATGTGTCACTGTGCAGTGTGTGTGCTACGTGTGAGGTTGAGGATATTGTACATGTTTTCCCTCAAAACTAATTTATAATGCCATTGTCAGTACTGTAAAATAACTAGTTACAGTTTTTTAAATACTTCTTTGAAAAGTAAGTTTCGCAGATAATCCGTACGACACACTTTCTATACTGTTGTAGTCGATATACCTACAACTCAGAAATTTTTATCAATCAATTCAATAAAATCTTATTGATAAAATTTCAGACTTCTGTCATATATCGTAGATTTTTTATTTAATGAGAGTACTTGACATCATGAAATTACGGCACATAGTATGAACAAACCGTATTAAATTTGCTAGCAGTCTGTTTTGAATTTCGAGAATTTTCCCATGTATGTCAGCCATGTCAGTATAACGAGTAATTTTGTTTTGCAAGAGGTGTATCTTGCTAATTTATGAGATAATTCCTTGTATATATTTAGAAATCAGCAGTACTACATATGTATATGTGCCCACTATTCAATTCATACTTACAACCAAACTTACATTTAGTGTCGTCAAGTCAATACATTTCTACTCAAGTTGGCTGTTAAGTTAAAATTTGAAAATATTGAATAGGGATTTTAGGATTTTCTTAGATATATGACTTTCAAAAGACCTCTTGAGATGATTTTGTATATGCATCTTATGAATATTGATATTATAAAAACATTAATGTCTGGGTTGTATTCAGTTCCCATCAGTGGATGAAATGCTTGGTACGCTTAACATAGAAAATCAAGAACCTGGGATCATGGATTATGTCCATCTGAGGGGTGTAGAGATCATTCATCAAATTCAACACATATTCAGGGTAAAATTTACTCAGTCTTTCTCATTCTTTATATCTCTCATATTTGATCAATTTTTTGTTAGTCGTGGAATCTTAATATCAGTATTTGGTATCATGAACTGTTCCCCAGTAAGGTTCTGTGAAAGTGAAGTAATATAGATTTATATCTTCTATCCCAGAATTCAACAGTAGCATGTTACTCTCATTCATGAATGTTATTACTTGTTTGATATTTTACATTTAAAGTCTTATGAATATAAAATTGTATTTTAATTGGACTTATTCTTATTTAATTTTGTTGTTACACATGCACAGAATCACTCAGTAATGTTACGTGTGTGTGTGTGTGTCTGTGTGTGTGTATGTGTATGTGTGTCTGTGTGTGTGTGTGTGTGTGTGTGTGTGTGTGTGTGCCCTGATATACATGCACTGACACACAATAGAAATTACCCCAATATGCAATGTTCAAGATGTCTTGTGATAAAGGTATGTTCAGTGTTCTATTGAATGATTTGGTGGGTACAAAAGTCTACATCTACTACAGACTAGTTAATTGTGTAGATAATGATAAAAGTTATGAAAGCATAAAACAGATGTTGGTATACATTAAACTGACCATAAAATCAAATATTTGATATACATCATAAAATGATACAAAATCATTTGTTTTCCTTCTCAAGTAATGCTTCACTATCTTCAACATCAATACCTGGAATATCATGGATGTGTCACAGTGATTTGATTGCATTATGTACTTTAAGCACAGTATATTGAACTTTTAATTTCACAATTTTTTTTTTGTGTGCATTGTATACAGATAGTGAGATTTGACAGTACTTTCATCAAAGAAAGATGGTGATTACCAATTTTAATTTGAACTGTTTTATTTTGCTGAACACTTAAGTGAGCTATTTTGATCATCTTTGTCTGTCATCCATCTGTCTGTCTGTAAACTGTTCACGTTTTCATTTTATTCTCCAGAACCACTGGGCCAAATACAATCAAACTTGGAACAATTCATCTGTAGGTGAAGGGGACTCGAGTATTGTCAAATGAAGGGGAGATAATCACAAATAATGCAAAAATAGGGTGGGGTCATTTAAAAATCTTGTTTGCAAGAACTGCTGGACTAGAAAAGTTAAAATTTACATGGAAGCTTTCTTACATAATTCAGATTGAATTTTGTTAAAATCATGGCTCCAGGGGATAGGATGGGGCTACAATAGGGAATCAATGCTAATATGTAGGAAAAAATCTTTAAATGTCTTCTTCTTAAGAGTTCGTGGGCCAGAAAAGTTCAAATTTATATGGAAGTTTCTGACATAGTACAGGATCAGTTTTGTTAAAGTCATGGCACCGAGGAGTCATAATAGGGAAAATTTTACATGGGTATATTACTAGGTAAAATCTTTAAATATTGGCCACAATGACTCAGGTGAGTGATGTGGCCTATGGTCCTCTGGTTATCCAATACTCATAAACATACTTAATGATAGCTGGTAATCATCTTTCAGACAATATAAAAATTCAGTGATAAGCATTTATATTCATCACGTGTATTTCAAAGTATAGTTTTCACCTCACCACTGTGTGTAGGAAGTAAGGGGAATAATTATTGGACAACTTTGAAATTGTGTATAAACATCAATAATTCTTAATATTGATTCACGGTTGATTGACCTTGGTCATACTTTACATTCTCATATCTGCTAGTTCACCATGAGCACTGTACATGTGGTAGCAGTTCATGTACATGTTATCTGGTAAGAATAGTCTTGATATTGAAATTCATTTTTTATTTCATGTAAATAATGTTGGAGCTACATAACTACAGTGAAGTTATTCTTGCCTGAAAACACCTCAAAATGCTGTGGCAAGAGCTCTGTACATGTATGCCCACAAAAGGACTTCTTGTCTCTACAAATATCTCATACTGACTGGTATAATTGCCGACTGTCCTCAATGTGGCAGACAGAAAATCCTGCCACTTTCTTGGGCTTATTTCTTGAGCTTCAGCACTTGTTCAGCCAGTTTAGAAATGCACAAAAACTGCAGTTGAGACACCAGGGATATATAATCCAAGAATAAGCTGAAATACAATGCTAAGGCATCTTTGCTCCTATGGCATCAAGTCATGTTGCAATGTAGCGTTGAAACCCCATGGGTTATCCCTCCATTAACCCATTGTTGAATGCAGTGCAACAAAGAAAACACCCATGGGTTCTGACTATGGTTGCAATGTAAATGTCCATTAAAGAAGTTTGCACCAGACTAATGTAGTAATGTCGATATTTTTGGAAGTTTATTTTTGATTTCTACATTGAAGAAAAATTTGCAAATTAAAAAGAAAGACTGGAGTCACAGTGCTTGATATTTTAAACTTGACTTTTTTGCACATAAAACTTACTCAAGATTTATTCATTTAAATTTGTTTTGTCTGTTGGTGTCA
The DNA here is from genome assembly GCA_024699665.1 of Ostrea denselamellosa. Classification (NCBI taxonomy): domain Eukaryota; kingdom Metazoa; phylum Mollusca; class Bivalvia; order Ostreida; family Ostreidae; genus Ostrea; species Ostrea denselamellosa. The sequence continues at coordinate 11,327,934 of JAMZEH010000018.1, forward strand.
ACATAACATAAGCAAGACAAATGAATCATTATATAATCATCTTCTAACAGTACAAATATAAAAAAAGTATAATACTAGTAGTGGAAATATAAAATGACCCCTTTGCACTTGATATATGGAAAAATTCATGATATAAAATTTGAGAGATTAAAAGGACATATAAGGATTAATGTCAATTCTAAAATTTCACATCAATTTCAAATTCTTGTCTTAATATTTAAAATGGAACTTTAAAAAGTGGGGGTTGCAATTCTGATTTTTAAATTATTGACCAAAATACTGAGTGTCATACAAAATTTTGAGTAAAATTAATTGAGACTTTTTTGAGAATCAGTGTTTTGTCTTGAATAATATATCAGCCATATTAATAAATATTAACATTTGAACAAGTTCCAAGTCTCAGCTACTTGTATTGTAAATAATAAAAACTTAAATATGCATATGGGGTATAAAAAAGAAGATATATTGGATGAAACAGAAACTGTAATGTCATGCAGGTTTGAATTTTTCATTAAACAATCCCTCCGCTACAAAATATAGTCCCTGTCAAACCCTTTCAAAATTTGAATTGACAGAAATTTTTTCGACTGGATAGGGTTCAGTGATAGATGTGTAATGTTTGCTCTAATGGATTAATATTGAAACAATGATTACGAAGTTATAGCACCATGCACAGTTGCGCTCAAAAGCTCAGGAGCTGTCTTCCTTAATTGCCATCAGTATGATTCTGTAAGGATAGCTCACCTGCCTCGGCACGACCACAAAGTGCACTAAATACAGGCACCGGACAAGGATTCTTAATACAGTCTCTGAAATGTTCTACTTTCCCACTGGAACAGTGAACAAACAGTGAATGAACTGTGAATGCATGGTGGGTGAATGGTGATTGCACAGTAAACGAATGGTGGGTGAATGGTGATTGCACAGTAAACGAATGGTGGGTGAATGGTGATTGCACAGTAAACGAATGGTGGGTGAATGGTGATTGCACAGTAAATGAATGGTGATTGCACAGTAAACGAATGGTGGGTGAATGGTGATTGCACAGTAAACGAATGGTGGGTGAATGGTGATTGCACAGTAAACGAATGGTGGGTGAATGGTGATTGCACAGTAAACGAATGGTGATTGCACAGTAAACGAATGGTGGGTGAATGGTGATTGCACAGTAAACGAATGGTGATTGCACAGTAAACAAATGGTGAGCGAATGGTGATTGCACAGTAAACGAATGGTGGGTGAATGGTGATTGCACAGTAAACGAATGGTGGGTGAATGGTGATTGCACAGTAAACGAATGGTGATTGCACAGTAAATGAATGGTGATTGCACAGTAAACGAATGGTGAGCAAATGGTGATTGCACAGTAAACGAATGGTGAGCAAATGGTGATTGCACAGTAAACGAATGGTGATTGCACAGTAAACAAATGGTGGGTGAATGGTGATTGCACAGTAAACAAATGGTGATTGCACAGTAAATGAATGGTGAGCAAATGGTGATTGCACAGTAAACGAATGGTGAGCAAATGGTGATTGCACAGTAAACGAATGGTGATTGCACAGTAAAGGAATGGTGGGTGAATGGTGATTGCACAGTAAACGAATGGTGATTGCACAGTAAACAAATGGTGAGCAAATGGTGATTGCACAGTAAACGAATGGTGAGCAAATGGTGATTGCACAGTAAACGAATGGTGATTGCACAGTAAACGAATGGTGATTGCACAGTAAACAAATGGTGGGTGAATGGTGATTGCACAGTAAACGAATGGTGATTGCACAGTAAACAAATGGTGGGTGAATGGTGATTGCACAGTAAACGAATGGTGATTGCACAGTAAATGAATGGTGAGCAAATGGTGATTGCACAGTAAACGAATGGTGAGCAAATGGTGATTGCACAGTAAACGAATGGTGATTGCACAGTAAAGGAATGGTGGGTGAATGGTGATTGCACAGTAAACGAATGGTGATTGCACAGTAAACAAATGGTGAGCAAATGGTGATTGCACAGTAAACGAATGGTGAGCAAATGGTGATTGCACAGTAAACGAATGGTGATTGCACAGTAAACGAATGGTGATTGCACATTAAACGAATGATGAGTGAACATTGAACGGTAAGTGAATGCTGAATGCAAAGTGAACGATGAGCACACAGTGAACACAAGTCTATTTATTCAGATTATATCGAATTTTTCCCATAGCATATTTCATAATCAGTGAAGAAAATGATATGTATATTTATTCAATGAATAGATAATAGAATAAAATGGAATTGGGAAACTGCACGTTCTATAGTTCTGAATATATTCAATCTAAAAAAGCATATTATGCCGGGTATACATTTTTGTAGAAGTAACAAATGTATATTTCTCATTACTGCACAGCAATATCATACAAAAGCAAATTTCATATGTACATTTTGTGCAGTATTACATATAGAGATATAGTGCAGATTGTAAAAGTAGAAAAGAAATGCATGTTTAGTATCATATTTAGAATTCTTCACAGGTACTACTAAACAGAATACACTAGAGTACTTTGGAGTACTCTAGAATATCCTGTTAAAATTTCATAATTGAATGCAATTTGATTGTTAATTTATAGCTATAAAACTTAAGGAAACATTATAAAATATTGTTGCAATATTTGTCAGAGGTATTTGTTTTTAGCAATATTTTGACCAAAAAACAACATGTATGAAAGATTGATTGCATCCTGATCCCGAACGTTATTATTGTTTAGAAAAAGTGTTGACCTATGACACATCACATCAGCAATGAATTCCATCTACATGTATGTTGATAGTTACTTCTGTACACATTCCGTCTACATGTATGTTGATAGTTACTTCTGTACACATTCCGTCTACATGTATGTTGATAGTTACTTCTGTACACATTTACATGTATGTTGATAGTTACTTCTGTACACATTCCATCTACATGTATGTTGATAGTTACTTCTGTACACATCTACATGTATGTTGATAGTTACTTCTGTACACATCTACATGTATGTTGATAGTTACTTCTGTACACATTTACATGTATGTTGATAGTTACTTCTGTACACATCTACATGTATGTTGATAGTTACTTCTGTACACATCTACATGTATGATTGATAGTTACTTCTGTACACATCTACATGTATGTTGATAGTTACTTCTGTACACATTCCATCTACATGTATGTTGATAGTTACTTCTGTACACATTTACATGTATGTTGATAGTTACTTCTGTACACATTCCATCTACATGTATGTTGATAGTTACTTCTGTACACATTCCATCTACATGTATGTTGATAATTACTTCTGTACACATCTACATGTATGTTGATAGTTACTTCTGTACACATCTACATGTATGTTGATAGTTACTTCTGTACACATTCCTTCTTGATTTTCTCCTAGCTATGAATATTGCTCCTTTTGCATTCATGTTCTGAGCGCATGGTGAATGCATGCTGAACGATTTGTGAATGTGAAACTGTGAACAGAGAGCGCACGGTGAGCGAATGGTGAATGCATGCTGAACGATTTGTGAATGTGAAACTGTGAACAGAGAGCGCACGGTGAGCGAATGGTGAATGCATGCTGAACGATTTGTGAATGTGAAACTGTGAACAGAGAGCGCATGGTGAGCGAATGGTGAATGTATGCTGAACGATTTGTGAATGTGAAACTGTGAACAGAGAGCGCAAGGTGAGCGAATGGTGAATGCATAGTGAGTGAATGGTGGATGCACGGTGATCGCAACATAAACGCATGGTTAGTGAACGGAAAAATGGTACAGTAGAATGTTTCAGGGATTGTAGCATAGAACGTACTGTACATACGTGTCGTGTATGTGTATTGTTTTAAAATGTAGTCTTAGTTTTGATAAAACTATTGTAATTGAATCATGTTAGAAAATTTGAAAATAAATTTTTTTTTGGAGGTATTTAAAATGCATGAGTATTATAACAAAAGGAAAGATAACTCTTGTATATACAAGAATAGGAACTGTTTTTCCCCAAGATGGTAGAAATTCAATTCATCGCCAAATTCGTTATAATGCCATAAATTCAAAAGAACTAAAGGTGGTGGTTTATCTAAAGTTGTCTGTAGAATCTTCTATTAGTTGCAAAAATTAAACAAAATCAGATCTGGAGATATGGAATTATTCAGTGATATTATTAAGTTCTTTAGTTATTATACCTTTCCTCTACAGCACCATGTGGACCTGATGCAAATACTGACGCGTGTTGGTGATCCTAGATATGCCTTCCTTATCTATTTCCCAATGGCTTACTGTCTACACCGGACCACTGGAACAAGAGTATTGTGGATTGCCTGTCTGTCTGAATGGCTGAATGGAGTCTTGAAATGGTATGTTACTATAAAATACATGAATGCTAACACTGAATTTTAACTGCTGAGCAAATATCATGTGCTTTACGTATTCTGTACATGATGTACCCATAATTCAAATACATTCAAGGTCATGAGTGGAATTTCTGTTACTGATATCAGTTTCTTTCAAAAGAAAATAATATGGTAAAAAAATTGTACACTTTGTTGTTTCAGTAGTTTTATGTACATGCTAGTAGATTTGATCCAAGTAACTGAAAGTAGTCATGTGTATATTAAATTACTGTGTTGAAGGATACTGCATGGACAGCGGCCATATTGGTGGGTTAATGAAGTAAAGCTACACGACAATATTCTAAACATTCCTTCTCTGGAACAATACAGTCTCACGTGTGAAACAGGACCAGGTAAGGATTTTAATGTGGAATCAATAATGTTAATGTAAAATGGAAATGAATATTAATCAAATGAATAAATGAATTGAATATTGATAAAAAATAAATTTGTGAAAATGATAAATTTGCAAACACTGTGTATGTATATATAGATGTAAATGATTGTGTTTTCTGCCACACTCAACAATTTTTCAGTTATCTGGTGGCGTCCAGTTTTTATTGGTGGAGGAGAGAACCCAGATATAATGTACCCGGGAAGAGACCACCGACCTTTCGGAGGTAAACTGGCAAACTTTCTCACATATATTGGCATGAGCGAGAATCGGATCCACACTGACTAGAGGTGAGAGGCCTTGTGATTTTGAGCGTGATGCTCTAACCACTTGGCCACGGAGGCCCCTACATGTAAATGTTATGACTATTAACTATGATGGGAATGCAAACTAAAATATCTAGATTTAGTTTGGACTGCACACAATTATATCGCTAGGTTCAAATTTACATTTAAAAAGAGCACTAGTAAATTTGAACCCAAGCGATATAGTTGCCCATGGTTTGCACACAAAGTGTATAATGATTATTAAATGGAATGTACACTTCTCTCCTAAACAGTATGTAATCCTGCATGACTTACTATGAATGAAGAGTCAGTGATTTAGGTCCTATATACATAGAAGATAAACTCTTTTCACTTTGAAGTGCTGACTATTTTGTAAAGGAGCACTACCTACAGTTATATCCTGGGATTAACATGGCCTCAGTATGATGTTTAGTGAAGGAGCAGACACTACCTACAGTTATATCCTGGGATTGACATGGTCTCAGTATGAGCTATTAGCTTCAAACCATGACTTCCCAATCACAAAGCTCTGAGCCTCTCTATGATCTCTGAGCCTCTCTATGATCTCTGAGCCTCTCTGTGATCTCTGAGCCTCTCTATGATCTCTGAGCCTCTCTATGATCTCTGAGCCTCTCTATGATCCCTGAGCCTCTCTATGATCTCTGAGCCTCTCTATGATCTCTGAGTCACAGTGACCAGTAGTGTTTGTTTGTGTGTTGTTTTATATTGCATACAAGAATTTTTCAGTCACCAGCTTTTTTTTTGAAGTGACACAAATTTTGATCTTGGCTTCAGATTTGTAGCTCTCTGGGAAAATATTGGGACACACCAGAACTCTGGTCTAACTCAATTTTCCAGAGAGCTAGAGGTCTGTAGCTAATTTTTATTTATGTATAGTAGATACGGTCTTAGCAGTGAGTGCCATTGGCCTTCATCTGTCATTGTGCATTGTCCGTTGTACATCTTCCATTAACAATTTCACATTTTTAACTTCTTCTTGAAAACTACAAGGCCAATTGTTACCAATTTTGGTTTGAAGCTTCTTTTGGATAAGAGGAATATAAATTTTGAAATGTATGACTTTACCAGCCTAGGGACTTTTGGACAGGACCAAATGTGATAAAAAAGGCTATATTTTAAAAATTCTTCTTCTCTAGTCCCACCCATGTGGGGGAGAAAATCTAAATGCTTGGTTATGATATCCATAAAGCCCTCTATCAAAATTGTGAAATTCATGGCCCCTAGGTCAGGAGTTCAAGCCTTAGGATGTGGCCAATATGGCCATATAGTGAAAATGTATTAAATCTTAGAAAATTTTATCTCTACTCCCACATATATTTGAGAAAAATTATAAGTATGATAGTGATGTTCATGAAGCTCTCTGCCTAAATTGTGAAATTTGTGGGTCGTGGGCCAGGGATCCAGGCCCCAAGTCAAAGCCAATATGGCCATACAGTGAAGATGCATATTAAATCTTAGAAAATCTTCTCTACTTCGTATATCTGAGTAAAACTACATGCATTATTATAATGTCCATGAATATTTCTACCTAAATCGTGAAATCCATGAGTCTTAGGGTGGGGCCAATGTAGCTATATAGTGAAAATGTTTTAAGTCTTTGAAAATCTTCTTTTCTACTCTCACATACATTTGAGAAAAACTAAATGCATGATTATGATGTCCATGAAGCTCTCTACCTGAATTGTGAAATTCCTAATTCTTGAGGGGGGGGGGGGGGGGGGGGAGGGGCTCAGGGCCTAGCGTGGGGGCCAATGTGGCCATACCATATAGTGAAAATGTATTAAATCTTAGAAAATCTTTTTTACTTATATATATATATACATCTCTCTGTGTGTGTGTACTATGTACTATTTCTACCTTAATTGGGAAATTCATGGCTATTGGATCATTGGTTCAGGCTCTTGTGCAGGCCTATATGGCTACATAATAAAATGTGTAATAACAATTAGGGAATATTAAAAGGATTTATATGCTTCAAACTTCCATATTTCCTTCTTCTGTATTCAAATAGGAATTGTATGTATTTTGAAATGTCAGAAATGTCATAATCATGTGCACAGAGGACTCCATATTGAGGCTTATTTGGAAATATGAGACTTATAATATATTGAACCCTGCAATATTTTGAACTCAGGTTAAAAACATTGCTGCAAAATATTGACCTCCCTATAAAATATTGAAACTCCCCTTCACAATAATTTTAATGGGGTGGTCAAGATAATATGACTGCAAAATATTGAACCCCCATACAACTTCTATAGTTGATAGAAGGGGATTCTATGGTGAGAAGAAGGGGGTTCAAGATATTATGGCTGTAAAATGTTGACCCACCACTATATATTTTAATGGGGGGAGGGGGGGGGGGGGGGGGGGTCAAGATAATATGGTTGCAAAATATTGACACACACCCCCTTGTTTTTATTAATGGGTGTCAAAACATTATGCCTGCTAAATATTGACCTCCAATTTTTTAGTGGAGAGGGTCAAGATTATATTTCCATAATTATATTCAATGCCTAGGTTACTTACTATAGCAAAATACTGTCATCGAAATATAGAAGTCTGAATTACCGGGAAGTTTGAATATTATTCTATCAAACCCCGAATTTTGTATCACATAATAACTTGAAATCTGACATTCAACAAAATAGATATTTCATAATCATAATATCCCCCCTTCTTTTAATACAAAGAGGTATGGGAGTGTCAATATTTTGCAGCCATAATATTTTGAACCCCCTCCATATAAAAATAACAGTCACCGGATAGCTGAAAAATTGCTCAGGCGACTATAAATAAAACAAACAAACATATAAAAATGTAGGGTGGTTCAATAAATCGCAACTGTAATATCTTGATATCTTAATATCTCCAAAGAACAATGTAGGGAGTTCAATATTTTTCAACCGTAATATCTTAACCTTTATTATAATATAATATAAATGTATGAGGGTTAATGTTTTGCAGCCATAATGTCTTGAATCCCTCCTCTTAACAGTAGTAGTCAAATAAATGTAAATCACAACCATATCTTCACTCCCCTAAATAAACAAAGTGAATATAATAAAATTTGTGGGTGGATTTATATTTTGTTGCTATATCTTGAACCCCTCTTCTAACTTTGGAAGTATAATGGAGGGGAGTGACAATGATATGCAACCATCTCTTCATAATTGTAGTAATCTCATGGGGGTTCAATAAATTGCAACTATAATAACTTGAACTTGGGGTGAGTATTTTGTAACCTAAATATTATCAACCCCGGGTTCAATATCTTATAGGGGGTTCATTATATCACAGTTAAAAAGTGAACCTGGGTTCAATATTTCGCAGCATCAAAATATTATATATACTACACCAGTATGGGCTATGATACTCGGGTGACTGTTAAGACCCATGGGCCTTTTGTTTATTATGCCGGCATCTTCAGTTACATGAGATCTCCATTTTTAAAATAATATCTGAAATACTGGGGACTCTCATTCCTTATGCTGGACGATTGGTGAAGGAAGAGTTTGTACCCATTCTGAACTACTTTAGCATGAAGCAGCATTAGGATTGGGAATTAAAGCTGTGTGTAAACATGGTGAATACCAGATGTAGTCGCACATAGCTGCAGCACTGTAGATCTCTGATAAAATATTGTACAGGTTTCTGGTCTGTTTCAGTATTTTATTAGAGAGCTACAGTTCTGCAGCAAAGTCCCATGAGGACCTGGTTTAGATTAGGTCGTCAGTACCCCTTGCTTGTCGAAAGAGGCAGCTAAATGGGGCGGTTCTCTGGATGCGACCACAAAGATTGATGCCCCATGTCATAGCAGGTGTGGCTTAATAAAGATCCCTGTCTGTTAAAAGGCTGTAAGCGCTGAACATAGGCGCTTACATTGGAACATCTTTCATGAAACATGTTTGCAGCCCTTCTCCAGCAATAGTGACATCTCCATATAAGGGAAAGATCCTAGAGTGTGACATCCAGACATAACAAAAACCAATCAACAAGATGCGAGTCTTGTAACCATTAGATATCTGTAACCATTAGTGACCAGTAGTCCTTAAGGACTCGTAATGTAATAAGGGGGCATTTACGGTGTATACTGTTGTATCACCAGGTAGTCCGTCAGGGCATGCAATGGTCACTTCAGCCGTGCTGTATTCCATTGGGACATCTTTCATGAAACATGGAATTAAACAGGCAAAGTACTTCATTCTGTCATTTGGAATCCAATCAAATTCATGAGATATATTTGAAATTGTTTTTACTATGTACATGTATGCTGACTTTGTAGTATACTATGTTACATTTATTTCAGAGCTGTAGAGCGTGTGGTAGTCTGGCTGTCTTTTACAGTTGTACTTGTTGCAGTGAATGTGTCCAGGCTATTTATAGCAACACATTTTCCACACCAGGTAGTAGCAGGATCACTGACTGGTAGGTACCTAACAGTACTAGGTATTATTAGACACTAGTAGGATCACTGAGTGGTAGGTACTTAATAATACTAAGTAGCAGTGGGATCAGTGATTGATAAGTAGTTAGTAGTGCTACCCCATTGGGTATCCAGGCTAGAATAAGCCCTCAGTACTCCATTCTTATTGTACGAGGTGATTAATGGGGCAGTCCTTCGGATAAAACTTTAAAAACTGAGGCTCTGTGTCATGATAAAACCCCTCCCTACTCAAAGGCTGTAAGTTACGAGCACAGGCCCGAATTCTTCAGTCCTTCACCGTCAATGGTAATATCTCCATATGTTTATTTATTTGTTGTGTTTCGCCACACTCAACAATTTTTCAGTTATCTGGTGGTGTCCAGTGCTTTTGTAGGTGGAGGAGAGAACCCAGATACAATGTACCCGGGAAGAGACCATCGACCTTCCAAAAGTAAACTGGCAAACTTTCTCACATATATCGGCGGGAGCAAGAATCAAACCCGCACCGACTAGTGGTGAGAGGCCTTGTGATTTTGAGCACAATGCTCTAACCACTTGGCCACGGAGGCCCACGTCTCCATATGAGTGAAAAATTCTTGAGTAGGACATTAAACAATGTATAATCAACCAACTTAATAGTAGTAGGGTGTACTAGCCACTAGTAGGGTCACTGAATGAAAAGTACTCAACAGTGTTAACAGCGGAAATCCTCTGATTAGCTCAGTTTTAAAAAAAAAAAATGAAACATTCTTGGTTTTGATCTAAAGTGGCAAAATAAGATATTTTTCCGGGTAGAGTGTGGTGTTTTCTTTCCTTTTTGACCAGTTTTCTTCTGATTTCTGAGGAATTCAACCACAGGAGTACTACCTACACTTATACCCTGGGATTGACATGGCCTCAGTATGATGTTTAATACACACTTATGGAATACTGAAATTGCTTGCATAAAAGTCATTAACTAGATTAGTCAGAGGTGAAACTTGCTGAAGATGGAATAATTTTCTTTTGATGCAAATCACAAAGACTTGTACTAGAAAATGAGCCAATAAAGTTGGAAAAAAGAATAAGATAAAAAAGTAGTCCTATAATGGTATTCTTATCACTATTCCTGAAAAAAAAAATAAAACAGCATAAATTGCATGTAAGTAAACAATTGAACTGCTTTTAGTAAATATTGATAACATTTGCAGGAAGATGAATGCAATATACTCTGTAGATTGCTAAATATATACAAGGAATTTATTTTTGCATAATTTCACTAGAAACTTTTCTCGCAAAATAAAATTATTTGCTTTTATTTTCATATTGCTGAAATGCATGTAAAAACTCTTGGTCAAGAGATCATTCATGAATTGAAGTTCTCGCCATTTGATATATAAAGGTCATTTTGCAGTATTAAGTACTCAAATAAAATAAGGAATCTATAGTATATGTATTTTATGTGTCAATTTGTAATATATCATCTTCATTTGTACTTGCAGGGATATTATTAGCAGAGGTTGTCAAACATGAACACACATCTTGTCTTACTTTCAAGCATTATACAGTATGGTGCTTTGTGTTGGTGACTGGGGTGTGTGTCACATATTTTGGAATATCCATCCTGAGTTTGGATCCCCTTTGGAGTCTTGCTCTTGCCAAAAAATGGTGCGCTAATCCAGAGTGGGTACATCCAGATACCACTCCATTTTTCGCCTTCACTAGAGATGTGTCATCACTATTAGGTATGGATCTCTATGTAATAGTAAGAAAGGGTTCTAATGATTTCTAATGAAAGTTCAAGTTTGTATAAATGCAACCATCAAATGATTGTAGAAATTTCTTTGGACCATTGCATTCTCTGATAAGGGGTGAAGTCACAGATGTCAACAGGATGACAGCATAATATTTATTTAGAGAAATGGATAACTCATTGGACAACTATGGCCTTGGCCTTCAACTCGGCATATAGATATGTCAACAATGTTTCATCTATTAACAATAATCATTTTCATTCATATGTCAATTTTATATATATATATACACTGAGTCAAAAAAGAAACTTCACAAAATTAATTTTGTAAAATATTGAATACTTTCCCCCTGATGATACACCTGCGTAGCCAACATGGGATCCCTATCTGTCGACTCTGGAAAACCGTTAGCCAAACCCACTCATAGCCATCCATTTCTTGTGTAAATGCCTTTCGTGCCAAATCAGGTTTTGCACGTGCATTCAATGTTGTGAACTCCACATCGAAGTTGGATTCATTTGCACATGTTTGCCATGGCCTCAAACATTAAAAAAACACTTTTAAGCCACATTTGTAACAGTACTTGAAATGCCGCGATTGTCAAATGTGCAACGTGAACGTGCCGTTGGCATGTTGCAAGCGGGGCGATCAGTTATTGACATCGCAACAGCAATGGGATGCAGCCGTCGTACTGTGTATGACTTGCGACATCGTCTACAACAAACTGGCACCACTGCTGATCGCCCAAGGTCGGGTCGTCCACGTGTAACGTCACGAGTTGAAGACCGGAACATCGTCCTACGTTACCTTCGTAACCGATTTCTTCCGGCTGCACGAACCAGAGCTGAGATGTTTCAAGGTCGGCTGTCCACACAGACCATCTGAAATCGGTTGCAGTCTGCCAATCTCCATGCTCGACGTCCGTCTCGTGGGCCAATTTTGACGCCATTTCATCGACGTCAGCGTCTGCTGTGGGCCCAACGTCACCTCCGATGGACCCAGAGAGACTGGAATCGAGTCGTCTTTAGTGATGAATCGCGGTTTACCCTCAGATTTGCGGACGGCAGGCTAAGAGTCTGGAGATGACCTAATGAACGGTATGCCCAGTGTTGTGTGCAGGAAGTGGACAGATTCGGGGGCGGAAGTTGCATGGCATGGGGTGCTTTCTGTGGGAACAACCGTTCCAGACTTCTGGTCATCCATGGAAACCTCACAGCTGCTGCTTATCGTGATCAGGTACTCACCCCTGAACTCATTCCCTTCATGGCGGCTCATGGTCCAGATCTACAGTTACAGCATGATAATGCACGGCTGCACACCACGTTGTTGACACGAAATTTCCTTCAAAATGCTGGCATCAACGTCATGGACTGGCCATCAAGGTCCCCTGACCTTAATCCCATCGAGCACGTTTGGGATGCACTAGGGAGAGGGCTTCGTGAACTTAGGAACCAACCGCAGAATTTGCAGGAACTTGGCGCTGCCTTGCAAGATCAATGGCACCGAATCCCCAACCATGTGTTCACAAACATCAGACAGTCGATGAGGAGACGGTGCATGGCTGTGGTGAATGCGCGAGGCGGCCATACTCAATATTGAACTGAGACATTTCGACGTTTCATTCTTGTGACTTGACATTCTGTGTACAAATGTTTTGGAACGGCGTGTAGCCTAACTGAACAGATCTGTGGCACTGTCAGTGTATTGATTACATCACACACATCTCAGCAATGAAATAAAATCACTGGCACCATCCTATTATCTCTTGTTCGTTTTAAGTGCCTTGACAAGAGAATGTGAAGTTTCTTTTTTGACTCAGTGTATATCCCATTGAACTCAAAATAAAAGACACCACAGAGTCCTCCACATCTGTTTCATACTCAGATATTTTATTGAAAACCAATGTTAACGACAAACTAACAGCTCAACTTTATGACAAACGGGATGACTTCAGCTCCACCATCACCAACATCCTATATTTATGTATCAATATATGTCATTATTACCTGCACATGGTGTTTATATTTCTCAATTGATTAAATACGTAAGAGCTTGTTCTGCCTGTGGTCAGGTTTCAAATTCAGACAAGTTACTGATGATGTTACAGGGGTTTCAATGATCTCGTTTAAAGTTAGCATTTTACAAATTTTATGGTCACTATTACAATCTAGTTTGCCAGTACAACCTGTCATTAAGTCAAATGCTGTCTGACATGTTTCTTACCCATTGTTAGGCTATTCTTTATACACTGATTCTTACTACGGATTAGTTTGTGTACCTGATCGAGATATAGGGCTTCTGGCAGGTGTGACCTGTCCACAGGGGATTACTTATTCCTCCTAGGCACCTGAACCTGCCTCTGGCATATCTAGAGATCTGCGATTGTCCAACTTGTAGCCTTTGTAGGAGTTTGATCACTGTGTGTTATCTGTGCTTTTTCATTTTGCTGATTGCAAGCTTTGATATTTGTTTTTTTTAAAAAAACATGGTTTTAGTAATGTACATTAATCAAGAGAAGATATTTACAAATCTTCTTCTGAACAATCTACTTGGCCAGAAAAGTTCAAATCTGCATTTAAGCTTCCTGACATACATGTAGTGCAGATTCATGTTTCTCAAAATCATGGCTTCCGGGGGTAGGATGGAGCCACATTAGGGTTTAATTGATTGTTTATTGTTTTCCGCCACACTCAACAAATTTTCAGTTATTTAGTGGCGTCCAGTTTTTTTTATTGGTGGAAGAGAGAACCCAGATACAATGTACCCGGGAAGTAAACTGGCAAACTTTCTCACATATATTGGCGCAAGCAAGAATTGAGCATGTGCCGACTGGAGGTGAGAGGCCCTGTGATTTTGAGCATGATGCTCAAACCACTTGGCCACATTAGGGGTCTTAGTTTTATATTTTTATATAGTCACTTTTATGACAAGTAAGAGGTACTGAGGAACTATTGAAGGTAGATGTTTCATGTAGAACTTATATATATCTTATGGCAAGACCTTTCATTTCATATCATAACCTTTGACCTTGAACCCGGGGTTTGACTTACTTTTAAGAAAACATAACCTATCCTATCAAATAATTCTGGAACAATCTTACTTAAGGCTTTGATATTTTGTATATGGATTTTTTTTTTCTGGCAAGACATTGTACACAATGGTGTTTGATCTTTTGACCTCAGAGTTTTACCTATTTTCTAAAACATCCTTGACCTGTTTGATATATCAAGAACTAATTAAGGTATTCATATTCATATTTTGTATGTAAATTCTTTATTGCAAAACCTTATTATTTTGTGAAGTTTGATCTTGTGACCTTGACATTGGACCTACTAAATCTCTGACATATTCAATATATTCTTAATTATTCAAGCTAGGTCTTTCATATTTTGTATACAGATTTCTCATGTCAAGACCTCTCATTCCGTACTATGACCTTTGATCTTTTGACCTTGAAATTTGACTTACTTTTGAGTAAATGTAACCTGTTAAATATTTTTGGAACTATTAAAGGTAGGACTTTCAAATTTTGTATATAGATTTTGTATATATTTTGAGTATATTCTCTATGGCAAGAATTTGTGTTACAATTGTGTGTTTTCTTTTCTTGTTTTTTTTTTCTTTTCTTTTTGTAGATCACGTGATCAATTTAATATCACCTGAACTATCTATGGTAGAACTTTTATTTTTTGTATATAAATATTTATGGCAAGACATTGAGATACTTTGGTGTTTGACCTTGATGTGGTAGTTTGACCTACTTTTAATAAAATTCTGACCAATTCAGTATCTCCTGAATCATCTAAGGTAAAAAGATTGATGATAAGTGCTTTTAAATATTGTATCAGCTGAACAACAGAAGGTGACTCAGGTGTGCGATGTGTCCCAAGAGCCTCTTGCTTATACAATTTAAGAAGGCTAAAGTAAACTGGCACTCTTTCTCGCATACATCGACGTGAGCGAGAATCAAAACCGCACCAACTAGAGGTGAGAGGCCTTGTGATTTTGAGCACGATGCTCTAACCACTCGGCCACGGAGGCCAAACAACTATATGAATATATTGTTTGTAAAATAATCTGCCACACATCTTGAGGAAGTTAATGACATTTCTTATTTTCAGGTTTTGGAGCAGGCGTCACTCTTCGAGACAAAATGAAAACCATTGTAGATATAGGAATGGGACAAAGACTTGTTTATGTAATTTTGTCTGTGACATTGACAATGAGTGTAGAAAACATCAAGTTCTCTTCAACATCCACAGTATTCTACTTGATTGGATTTGTCAAATTCAACATAATGATGATAGGCATTGTGTTTGTTATACCACATCTTGTTTTTACAAATAAAAAGAAGAAAAACTAGTCAACATCACTTAGTGTATGGTAGTGTATGGTGTTATATCTTTGTTAAAATATGAAAGTCACTTATGTTAACTGAATAACATTTATGTAAAAAATATATTGATAACAAATGTCACCCCCCCCCCCCCCCCCCTCCAAGCAAAAATAATAATAATAAAATAAAATAAATATATAACAAGTCTAAAAGCATTTTTAACACCCCACCACCAATACCCTGTCACTCACCACCAACACTCTGTAACCTACCAACACCCTGTCATCCACCACCAACACCTTGTCATCCACCACCAACACCCTGTCATCCACCACCAACCACCCTGTCATCCACCACCAACATCCTGTCATCCACCACCAACCACCCTGTCACCCACCACCAACACCCTGTCATCCACCACCAACACCCTGTCATCTACTACCAACACCCTGTCACCCACCACCAACACCCAGTCATCCACCACCAACTACCCTGTCATCCACCACCAACACCCTGTCACCCACCACCAACATCCTGTCATCCACCACTAACCACCCTGTCATCCACCACTAACACTCTGTCATCCACCACCAACCACCCTGTCATCCACCACCAACATACTGTCATCCACCACTAACCACCCTGTCATCCACCACTAACACTCTGTCATCCACCACCAACCACCCTGTCATCCACCACGGACTACCCTGTCATCCACCACCAACACCCTGTCACCCACCACCAACATCCTCTTATCCACCACCAACCACCCTGTCATCCACCACCAACCACCTTGTCATCCACCACCAACACCCTGTCATCCACCACTAACACCCTGTCATCTATCATCCACCACCAACACCTTGTCATCCACTACCAACCACCCTGGCATTCACTAACAATACCCTGTCACCCACCACCAACACCCTGTCATCCACCACCAACCACCCTGTCATCCACCACCAACACCCTGTCACCCACCACGAACTACCCTGTCATCCACCACCAACCACCCTGTCATCCACCACCAACTACCCTGTCATCCACCACCAACACCCTGTCACCTACTACCAACACCCTGTCATCCACCACCAACCTGTCATCCACCACTAACTACCCTGTCATCCACCACCAACCACCTTGTCATCCACCACCAACACCCTGTCATCCACCACTAACACCCTGTCATCCACCACCAACCACCCTATCATCCACCACCAACACCTTGTCATCCACTACCAACCACCCTGGCATTCACTAACAATACCCTGTCACCCACCACCAACACCCTGTCATCCATCACCAACCACCCTGTCATCCACCACCAACACCCTGTCACCCACCACGAACTACCCTGTCATCCACCACCAACCTCCCTGTCATCCACCACCAACACCCTGTCACCTACTACCAACACCCTGTCATCCACCACAAACTACCCTGTCATCCACCACTAACAACCTGTCATCCACCACCAACCACCCTGTCATCCACCACCAACACCTTGTCATCCACTACCAACCACCCTGGCATTATCCACCACCAATCACCCTGTCATCCACCATCAACACCCTGTTATCCACCACCAACCACCCTGGCATTCACTAACAATACCCTGTCACCTACCAACACCCTGTCATCCACCACCAACCACCCTGTCATCCACCACCAATACCCTGTCATCCACCACCAACACCTTGTTATCCAACACCCTAGCATTCACTAACAACACACTGTCACCCACCAACACCCTGTCGCCCTGTTTATTTGTTTCAAGAGAAGCAGTTTTATTTCTGCAAATGTAGGTCTCATGCAAACGGTCAGACTTTCCCTTATGGAGCATTACGAAGTTTTTGCAAAGAATTTAATGGCGTGCCTATGTAGCAATCTAGTTTTGAATCCGAAGCCTTGGCAAATAAAGTGATCGCCATCGGACACGTGAATGTAAGAAGGTAACGGAACACCAGACTAGAACTGGGTTATGTAATTCATAAACAATGGATCTCCCTAGCTTTGAATTGTATGAAATGAATAGATACCTATTTTATTTCCTTAATCAGTTACTATTTAAAGCTTTACGTCTATTCTGACTTGTCTGATTGATTCATATATTGTTTAACGTCCCACTCGAGAATTTTTTACCGATATGGAGACTTCACTATTGCCGGTGAAGGGCTGCAATATTTAGCCCTATGCTCGGCGCTTATGACCTTTGAGTAGGGAGGGATCTTTATCGTGCCACACTTGCTGTGACACGGGGCCTCGGTTTTTTGTGGTCTCATCCGAATGACCGCCCCATTTAGTCGCCTCTTACGACAAGTAAGGGATACTGAGGATCTATTCTAACAACCCGGATCCCCACGGGTTCCGACTTTTGAAGATGTTAAACAAAAGTGAAAACAGCGAACAATGACCAATTCTATAGATGCTAGAAAGAGTAGAAAATTGAGAGTAGGGTAAGCACAGCCTTTATGGACACTCCTGATGTGACTATGGGAAATCATTCATGGGCACTCCAGAGCTGACTATGGGGAATCATTCCTGGCCACTCCAGAGCTGACAATGGGGAATCATTCGTGTTAGATGGGTATTTTGGATATTAAGACTCCAAAATGATCTATAGGCATAACGATTTATATGAACCGTTTCGTGTGAAGGTTACTATAGCTAAAATTAGCTGAAATGCACTACTTGCATGGATCTTAAAGAATGTTTTTGTGACTCTTGGACAGTTACATTCGTTCACGGAAGAAAATAAAAATCTAAAACGAGCTCCACAATTCTAAAGCTGGATGGTATTTTGTAAACCCTCGGTTCGCTGAATTGGGAATAGATCAAGTGCTTTCCTGAATTTTGTGAAGAAGAGGATTTAATTCAAACGTTTTAAGGAAGTAAATAGATCGTCGTGAGAATAGCAGGAAATTAATGTCGGTGTCAATATTTCAAAAATATATATCTTATAACACTAACTAGCGTTCTGGTTAAGTGACGATCATTTTGCAAAAAAAAAAAAAAAAAAAAAAAAAATCAAAAAAAAAAAAAAAATCGCACGTGGCCAAGCTTGTTTTATTTCCTACCTCCAACACTGAAGAGGTACATCTCACCGTACATTAGATAAAAGCTCTTTTGTGATTGGTTGATATCTTCAGATGCCTATCAGTCCCCGAGGAGTGTAAAAAGTAGGGGGATTAATTGATTGATTATATATTGTTTAATTTTCCGGATCCCCACGGGGCCTGATTTTAACCAGACTGGTAGCTTGCAATACACCCACACCCCCGGTAAAAAAAAGTTCAGCTTGTAATGCCCTACAGTGTCATGGTCTTGTGTTGCGTAATATAATGTATTTTTACATTTCTGAATAAACTATTGCGTTATTTAAATATATTTGATATATTTTATGTCATATCTAACCTATAAAAGTGGGATGGATTGAGTGGTTGTTGTTTTCCACCACACTCAACAATTCTTCAATTATCTGGTGGCGTCCAGTTTTTATTGGTGGAGGAGAGAACCCAGGTGCAATGTACCCGGGAAGAGACTATCACCTTCCAAAAGGAAACTGGCAAACTTTCTCACATATATCGGCACGAGCGAGAATCGAACCCGCGCCGACAGGTGAGAGGCCTTGTGATTTTGAGCGCGATGCTCTAACCACTCGGCCACGGAGGCCCTGAAAGTGAGATGGAAGTACAAAAGAATTTTGAAAGACACAAACATCCTTATTTAACAGTTACACACGACTGTGTGTGTGTGTGTGTGTGTGTGTGTGTGTGTGTGTGTGTGTAGTTCAAATAAACAGTAAAAGAAAATAAATAAAGCAGAATACTTATATTTTCCAACAATTTCAAAAATGTTCGAAATAGGTCGTGGATTTCGTGAATGTGCATACTTATACGCGGATAGTTTCAGGGATACAACTGCCAATCCCAGATCTTAGCATTCAGTCATTATCGTATCAGATTCCGGCTTTTTTCGTCAACACCACCACCCCGGAAAAAAAAAAACTCAATAAAACTATTGTAAGGGTTCCTCAGAATTCGATTAAATGAAAGCTCATGTAAGTGAAAAATATGACAAACAGAAAATGTAAGTACATGGAAATGAAAAGTATAACACACAGAAAATTTATTGGACTTTTTAGACAGATATCTCTTTTCCCCAAGTATAAGTAATAATTTTAGACTTCAGTTTTGTTCCCGATTCTTGCATACTGTTAAGAAGCTATTTATATACTGGACAAAAAAGTTAAGGATCATAATTTTGACCTCAAAAATTTTTATTAACTAAATAATTATTTCAACAAATTTTAACATGTATAGTTTCTCCAATGTGTCCTTAACACAATAGATTTACCTGGTTTCATATTGACATCTTACGTGCATGATTTTTTCGCCCAAACACAAGCAAGGGGTCAAAATCAAAGTGTGCCAACGTGTATATTGAAATTGAAAAATTGTGATTTTCATTTTATTGTGGGTATTTATTGCTCTAATCGACTCTTAGGTGAACAATTATTGACATTAAAAGCCATGAGGCGCCATTTAACTGCTCTGGAAGCTGGTCAGGCAGTAGGTATGCTTCAAGCTGGCCAAGTCCAGAGAACTGTCTCTAGACATTTAATGTGTCCCAAAGTGTGATTTCAAGGTTGTGGAATCGTTTTAGGCAGACAGATAATGTTTCTGAGAGACCGAGATCACGTCGTCCAAGGTCCACAACCGCTCGCCAGGATCGCTATATGTCACTTATGGCTCGTAGACACAGGTTTCAGAGGGCTGTCCAACTCAATACTGACTTTCATGCAGCAAGTGGGGTGCGCATAACACCACAAACTCTCAGACAGAGACTTCATGCTGTTAACCTTTGGGCTCATCGACCTGTGGTTCGTCCCATTTTGAGGAGAAGACATCGTGTAGCACGACTCAATTTGGCTCAAAATCACATAAACTGGCAACTTCGTCATTGGACGCCTGTTCTTTTCACAGACGAGTCACGGTTCAGCGTGGACTTTCAAGACGGTCGTAGGCGTGTATGGCGCATGCGTGGAGAGCGGTATGCTGATTGCTGTGTAGCAGAGCATGATCGTGTTGGAGGTGGTTCTGTGATGATTTGGGCCGGAATCAGTATTGGTGGATGTACTGACTTGCACGTGATTAATGGCAATCTTACCGATGCAGTTTACAGGGACGAGATACTGCATCCAATTGTGAGGCCTTATGCGGGAGCTATAGGCAACGACTTTGTGTTAATGGATGATAATGCTCGTACCCACAGAGCATGTATAGTGGCAGACTACCTTGCTACAGAGACAATTGAACGTATGGATTGACCGAGTTATTCTCCGGATTTAAATCCAATAGAACATGCCTAGGACATGTTGCAGCAAGCTGTTTCCAGACGCCCTGTACTTCCGACAAACCGCCAGGAGCTTACATTAGCTTTACAACAGGTTGCCACAAATTGCGTTCCGTAGGCTCATCAGAAGTATGCAGAGGCGTTGTAGTGCCGTTATACAGGCTCTGGGTGGACATACACCCTATTAATATTGCCTTTATAAAGATTCAATCATTTGTAATGAAGTTTGTTATTGTTGCTCATACCGATTTTCAAACTGTTTTGGGGGGTTACCTGACAATGGTTGCTCTGGCTGCTTAACGTATTGATGAATTTGTAAAAAACAAGTTTAAAATGTATTGCGCGATTGTCGTTGAACATTTTAAGTATATATTTAATATAATTTATTTGGTTTTGTTATGAATAAAATGATTCTGAAATCATGATCCTTAACTTTGTTTTTGTCTAGTATATAAATTATGTCACCATTTGTCATTTCACCCGAGAATGATTACAAATAGTTTTAAATATTGTAAAATATCATTTAACCCGGAGATCATGAGTTAAAGTCACGCTCATGCCATGGCCGCGTCTCGTCGAAAACGTAAACATAGGTAATGATTTTTCCTTCGGCAAACACTAAATATTTAGAAGCAAGAATCACGAGTCTTCCGAATATGACCTTTAAAATAGAAGTCTCGTGTCGAAGCAGGCAATGGCACGTTAAAGAACCCTCGCTACTAAAAGTCGTAAGCGCTAAGCATAGGTCTAAATATGTGATACGTTACCTAAAACTTGTGACATCTCAATATGAGTAAAATTTTGGACATGACGAAAAACAAACAAACAACTAAGATTATGTACCAATTGAAAGTTTGGATGAATATTATGAACTTTGGTTAAAAAACAAATGTCACAAGGTCAAATATTATGATATCAAATAAACGGTCTTTACATATTGAATATATACACAACATATGAAAGCCTTTTCTTTAATAGTTCATGAGATATTGCCTAGGCTATGTTTCCTAAAAGTATGATGAAATCCAAGGTGGTTAATACAAGATTCAAGCTCTGAATAAACTGAAATCTACATTATCTCAGGAAGCTTTCATGTAAATATCAACGTTTGCGGCCAAAAGATTCAATCCTATTTTTGTCGTGACATATGCGGACCTTCATGAATTCCCTTCACTCTTGAAAGGATGATTTTAGCCAAGTTTGATTGAAATTGACACATCGGGTCTGGAGAAGGAGATGAAAAGAGGAAGATTTTATCAACAAGTAGACGGACAGACCGGCGGGCAGACAGACAAAAAGTGATGAGGAACTTCACGAGCTTTTTTATTATTATTATTACAAGGCATTTATATAGCGCATTATCTAACATTATAAATATTACTCTAAGCGCTTAAGCTTTCAGGTCAGGCGAATTAAAAATGAAGTTTATGTCTGATATTTACATTCCCATCTATTTCTGTTGGAATTACCAGTTGTTAGAATATATTTATCTGTGTGCACATCATTTACTTTAACTTTTGCAATGCATTAATTGGGAAATGGCCACTATTACAGATCACTATTAGAGTTGAAAAGCAGAAACTTTAGAAAAAATATATTGTTTAATCATGTCGTGAAATCAAAATGAACGGCAGCAGAATGAATATATCCCTGTGTATATTTGGCATCCATTTATTCGGATAACTCAAATAATGTTCACATCATCAGCTAAACAAAGTATCATGAGAAGACAGCATCAAGGTAAGTGTTGTCTTTTACTTCATCGATTTCGTGACAAACAGTCGGACACTCCCACATGACGTCATCATATGACGGTGAGAGTTGGCGTGCGTTATCAGGATCTTCATGGCTTTTATCTTCCTTTGGGTTCATTTCACCTAATTCTACTACTTCTATGTACGAATGGAATCGTTCATTACTACTATGTTTTCTCCCTATATGCATTTTAGGAGGTTCTAGGTATGGTTGTAAGTTTTGAGGTTCGATATATGTTTCTTGCATCACCGGTTCAACATATGCGTCACTTCCTGCTACTGGTGATAGGTAAGAGTCATTCGGCTCCGGTGGCAAACTGGATTTTTCTGTGTCTGATAGTTTTTTCTCTCCTGTGGTCATATTTATCATTTCTAAACATGGATCAATTTCCTGGTAATCAGCCTCCATATGCTGGTAAAAGTGGTCTTTGTTTCCGTAGTGATGAAGTCCGCCATATTTCTTTTTGTCGGTATCACATGATGGAACAGTAGAATCAATTGGCGGATTGCAATTTTCTGATTTTCTTTTGGAAATATTTCGCTGTGTGGATTTCGATTTCAAACCTCTCTGTATGATTAAAACAAGTAGAAGAATGGCTATGAAAGCCCCCACACCAACAATCAAGTAATTGGCGTTGAACTCTCCATTTTCAGGCTTACTGTCGGTTATAGACGGTTTTGTTGAAGACAACGCTGTATAGCGATTGGTTATATTAGATCTAGTGGTGGATGACACAGATATTAAAGATGGCGTTGATGTTGAGATATTCAAAATTTGAGGTTGTGGAACTGTTGTAAAACGTGGTGCATCTACAAATCAAGTATAAATTACAGTTCTAAATTTTAGCATTTCAGTCACTTGAATCATTCGACTGTTTTATGTGAATATAAACAAGTACTTAAACACCACTTATGTTAGGACGAGACGTTTTGGCAATAAGTGAAACACCTTGTCACAAGCTGATAGGAATGAGTATATTTGATACTTCAGATTCATTGTCTTTCGTCGGCATTAACTAGGACATATACTGTATACTATTGGATTATATGTAAATTTATTGCAATGCTCTGTCATTAGATTGATATCTCGGACACAGGTATGACAAATTAAAAAGATACACAAGCTATATTATACAGATAGTGAATTAATTTTGATACTTTGACACTAGCTATGCTACACATATTCCGATAATGATTTCATGATGATTTGACACTATCTATGTCATAACGGTGGTACGGCCACAAAGACAATTTGAAGTCTAGCTATGCCTTGACGGTAATGAAATCATGCATATAATACGTTGACACTAACTATGTCATGATCACACTACGCTCACAATGACAATTTGAAAATTAGCTATGGCAAGGTGGTAATGAATTCAAGATAATACTTTGAGACTATCTATCTCATGACGGCACTAATTATATCAATGATAATGCAGTGAGGCAAGCTATGTAACGTGTACGGCAATAATGAAATCATGGTACTTTGTCACTAGTAATGTTATATTGATGTATTCATGATAATACGTTACTTTGATACCGGCTTTGATGTGTGGATCGGATGATAAATTCTTGATAAATATTTCGACATTAGCTGTCTAATGCCGATGATAACACTTTAATATTAGCTGTTATAAGAATGATACCTGTAGCTGTGACTGAGGTAGTATTTGTAGGTGGACAACCTTTGATATGGTCACAGTCTTTTGGGACACACATGGGAGAACAATTTCCTCCACATTCCTCCCCAAATGTACCATGAGGACAAGGCGTTTCACAGGAGTCTCCAATATAACCAGGTACACACGCTGCAAACAATGCCAAGTGAGAAATAAATGCAGAGAAAAAACGGAGGGCAGTTACCTCATTCTTTATTTTCTGATACAAAATATTACCAGAGGGTCTATTTTAGGACTCAGAAAATGGTTAATCATCATTCACCTTATACGATAATGGTTATTCATGGTTCATCTTATAAGAGATGGTTAATCATTGGTGCACCTTATAAGTGAGTGATTAATCATGATTCACTTTTTAAGAGAATGGTTAATCATGATCTGCCTATAAGAGAATGGTTAATCATAGGTCACTTCATAAGAGAATGTTTAATCATGGTCTGCCTGTAAGAGAATGGTTAATCATGGTCTGCCTGTAAGAGAATGATTAATCATGGTCTGCCTATAAGAGAATGGTTAGTGAAGGTTAATCATATAAGGCGTTAAATGGTTTGATGTTGGTTTTTTTATTTGTTAAGTTGTCAATCATTAATTTGTTTTTTCTATAGTCTCAAAACAGATGCCCTGGGTATTGTTTTATAATGAGAATGATAACATATGACGCAACTGTGAGCCGAGATGATAGATAAAATTTCTTATGATTTTGAAACTTCAAAATGTAAAATTAACAAGAAATATCAGTTGTGTGCTGAAATACAAATTGTACTGGGGACAAAAACAGTGTCTCATTCTATATATTTCTTGGGGAAAATATTTCCTGAAATTATTATGATTTATTCCTACACCAACCGACTGCAAATATTTAAATACATATATTACTACATGTAATAAATTAGGTACTGCTGAAACCGTCTTTATAATGCATTTAATTCAATTGAATTATTGTAATTAATGTAACAGTTATTCTATTGATTTGTATCAATTAAGTAATCATTTCATCGACTACTGATTAGCACATGGAGTACATATGATAATCCGATTTATCAAATGAAAATCATTATAAAAAATGTAGAGCTTTGTACCGAAGTATATTTAAAGAGTATCGGTCTTACAATTGCATTCTCCATTTTCGTCTTCGTCGTAGTTGTCGCAGCATACACTCGATCTGGCCTCCGTTCTGAATATACATCACACAGGAATTATACATTGGTTAAATCAATGTTTTTTTTTTTGTTCCTTGTTTTCGAATTCCCTCAATGATGTTTTAACTCATATAAATACATCACCATCTAAAGATGAAGTGTCAGAAATTTGGAAAATTAGAAGCATGATATATCGTGGATTTGTCGTTGTGTATCGTACTCCGAGGTCGCACGTTCGAGCCCCGCTTGTGCCGTAGACGAGTCAAATATATTGATTGATTGATTATTTTTTGCTTTCCGCCATACTCAACATTTTTTCAGTTATCTGGTGGCGTCCAGTTTTTGTTGGTGGGGGAGAGAACCCAGATACAATGTACCTGGGAAGAGACCACCGACCTTCCGCAAGCTCACATAACGCCGCGGTCGAGATTCGAACACGCGCCGACAGAGGTGAGAGGCTTTGTGATTTTGAGCCCGATGCTCTAACCACTCGGCCACGGAGGCCCCCGGGTCAAATGTAAGATGTAATGTAGATAGTGATTACTCTTTTGTCAAACGTTTGGCATTTAGAGGTGAGAATCTCGGGTATTTCGCACATGACCTTAAAAACGGAGGTCCCATGTCGTGGCAACCGTTGGAAGGTTAAAGACCCTTCAATGCTATGGTCCTGAGCGCTAATCATAGGTCAAAATTTGTGGTTGCTCACCAACAATTGGCAATATCTCAATACGATTGAAAATGTCTCGACGAGGCGTGAAACAAAGATCCAACCAATGCCGTGACAAGGCACTTCGCGTTTTAAGGTTTCGTATTTTATCTCATAAGTGCTGAGCGTTTGACAAATGAGCTGCTCCTCTATTCATGTCGTAGATTTGAAGCGACCAACATGCATGTACAAATGGCGGTTTAATCCATGATTTCATGATCAGGTAAATAAATTTTCTAATTAATGGGCGCAGTAGCTCAGTAGTTAGTGCGTTCGCTTTGTAAATGGCACGTCGTGAGTTCGAGCCCCGCTCGTGACATAAATATAGACGTAAATATAGGTAGTGATTGCTCCTTCGCCATACGTCGGAATTTAAAAGTGAGAATCACAGGTTTATCGGATATGACTTTAAAAACGTAGGTCCTATGTCACAGCAGGCGTTGGCACTTTAACGAACCCTCACTGGTGCGCCCTGGGCGCTACGCATAGGTGGCATTTCACCTACAGCCGGTGACGTCTCAGTTTGAGTGACAAATTCTCGACGGGACGCAAAACAAACTAACACACTAACTAACTGACTGACTGACCATACACACTGTGAATAAGATTGTCCTACTGAGTTATCTGAGTGTATATGATCACGGATTCGTTTCCAGGAATATTTCAATGAAGAAATATTCATTGATTCATTGACTGATAATTTCAATTTTATACTGTGTTCAATCAGAAGTTTTGTCGTCGTTATATATTCAAATCATGCTTATACACAGTGGCGGATTCAGGATTTTAAAACTTTTTAATTAGTTTACTCTGCATGCAGTAATTCACTATAATCACAAGGAATAGGTATAACAGTCTGGGAATTTGTGCCTGTTCTGTTCAGAATATTGTAGGGAAACCAATTTCCCTGTTGTACATTCTGAATATTTTAAAATGCAAATATGTTATATGAATACTACATTATTAAAAAGTGGTATTCGATTTGAATTACCTGTTTCGAATGCAGGTAGTTCGACTCTTGGTAGTGGAATATGAATAAGCGAAGAGCAATGCTAAAATTCCAACCGCATTAAAAGCCATCGAATCCAAACAAAGTAAGTTTCAATTTAAGTTTATGAAATACAGGAAATGCATCATACAGTCAACATCAGGAAATTAATGCTTGCTGAATCGAAATAGTCTGATAGAATGCTATTGTCCTCAATGTTCAGTAAATATGATAACATTAACATGATGTGAAAATAATTATGCTGTCAATATTTCTCTTAAATGTCCAATGGAACATAGACGATCACTCTGAATGTGCTTCTATTGTTGATAGCTTAACTGCATATCACTTAGCGTATAAGGGGCTTTTTCTCAAGCGCATAAGCGATAAAGGGGAAATAGTACCGGTGAAGTACTGTTGTTGTGACTGTTGTAATAGCGACTTGAGATATATTGGGAAAAGGTCAGATATGGATGTGTTAAGTTCTTTCCTTTCCCTAAACCCAAAGTTCAGCTTGAAAAATGGCAGCTTTGGGTTAGGCATATGCGGAAGACATTATTCACATTTGAGAACATTCGGAAAGAGAAATATATTTGCTCAGAGCACTTTGTTGGAGGAAATGATCCTACATATTTACATCTAGATGCGGATATTTTAAATGCCACATTAAGGACATACGCGACTTTTCTTAGTAATATATAATTTTTCGCGAAATTTCACGTACAGTTCATTTGCATTGTATCTCTTTAAAAAAAAAGGAAGGGGTATGTTACAATGTAAAGCTGTATAAATGGGCATTACACTAGTAAAGAAGGAAAAATGTATTTAAGAATAGGGTATCGCACCCTGGACCCTTACATTTTAGGTTAAGTGATCTAATCACTGAGCTACCCAGGCCGAGGTAAAATGTTTGGTAATATTACTACATTGTGGAATCTAAACATATTATACAAGAATGCTTCATATTGAGATAAAAACAATTTTAGAGAAAATTTCAAACATCGCGTTTGTACTTAATTAGCTTATCTTTTTAGTTCCCTACTGGCTTTGTCAAAGGGGACTATTAGTTTAACCTCAATCTGCCTGTCCGTCTCTGTCATTCCGAATCAGATTTCCGGATTTTTCTCAGAATTTGATGAGGATATTAAGCAGACTTTTTATACATGGCTTTGCTTTGCATAGTTAGAGATCAAGTTAAAGTTTTATTACGTTTGATCTACTTTTGACTGAATTATGCCCCCTGATCAATTGCAAAAATAAGTTTTACGGAGCTTTCTCCGCATGGGATGAAAATGTTCAATTAAACTTTTATACATGGCTTTGTCTTGGATAGGTACAGGTCACGTTTGAGGTTCATTACACTTGACCTACGTTTGACTGAAGTATCCCTTTTGATGAATTGCAAGAATTAGTTTTCGGAACTTTTCTCCGCATTGGATGAAGGTATTCAACTGATATTTGGTATTTTTTTGTCTTGGATAGATAGAGATCAATTTGGAGTTTTGCTATGCTTGACATGCTTTTGACTGGTAGGGGAATTCGTATTGTTTGTAATACTCAGAATGCTAGATATTTTATTGATGCGTAATTATCAACAATGGATGGTAAATCATCATTTTTGTGTTAATGAAGTATCTAGACAAACGCGTTGTATTACGTTTTATTCCTCTTTTAATGTTTGTCTTGGTATAAGACGGGAAAATCAGCAACATTGCAGTTCCCCAGGAGCAAGCATATTTTCCCCGAGAGAACAAGAATCTTGCTGTCTCCCCCACTATCGATACATGCATAAACATTGAAATCAAAGGAGGACCGGACTTATAGTTTTTAAAACTTGTACCATGGTAGTTGTTTTTCGGCAGTACATATATTAAAATTGGAACGATACAGAGAAGATTAGCATGGTCCCTACGCAAGGATGACACGCAAATTCGTGAAGCGTTCCATATCTTTTACCGGTCGTGGTAGCTCAGTGGTTAGAGCGTTCGCTTCGTAACAGGGAGGTCGTGAGGTCGAGCCCCGCTCGTGCCATGGCCGCGTTAAATATAAGATGAAAAATAGGTATTGATTGCTCCTTCGCCAAACGCTCGGCATTTAGAAGTGAGAATCACGGGTCTTTCCGATATGACCTTAAAAACGGAGGTCCCATGTCACGGTAGGCGTTGGCACGTTAAGGAACCCTCACTGCTACGGCCCTGAGCGCTAAGTATAGGTCTAAATTTGTGGTACTTCACCTACAGCTGGTGACGTCTCAATATGAGTGAAAAATTCTCGACGGGACGTAACACAAACATACTCACCAAAATCGCTGTCATTTGCTACCGTCAACTGGACCCTGCCTCCCCTGGCCTGAGGGGTGGAAGGAAAACAATTAAAATTGACATAATCTTCACGAAATGTCTTCTTTGTCAAGCAGTAAAATTGTTTGTTTATAATAATCCTTCAACCAAACTTGTGAAATTCATAGCCCCTGGATTCAGGGTCCAGAGTGGTACCAAGGTGGTCATATATTACAATGAATTACATATACATTGTTATCTTATAAAATCATCGTCTTTACTCCTTGATATCCGCCAGTCGTAGAGTTTGTTTGTTTATAATAAGCAATCAAATCTCTACAATCATTGTGAAATTCATGACCCTTGAACTTACGGCTCAGACCCCAAGGTGGACTAGTTTGGTCATACATGTTTATTGAAAATGCATTGCATCTTAGAACAAGAGACCCATGTACCACATCGTTCACCTGAGTAAACTTTTCCCTACATATTTGCATGTAAAACTTGTATCCCCTATTATAGACTCACCCTACCCTCAGGAGCCATGATTTATAAAACCTATGAATCTGAACTATGCCAGAAAGCTGTCATGCAAATTTGAACTTTTCTGGCTTAGTGGTTGTTGAGAAGATTTTTACCTACATTTTCACATATAAAACATTAATTCCATATTGTGGCCCCACCCTACCCCTGAGAGTCATGATTGTAAACAAACCTGAATCTGCACACTGTCAGGAAGTTTCAAAGCAAATTGAAATTTATTTTTTTTGCCCAATAATTCTTAAGAAGATTTTTAAATGCCCCACCCTATTTTTGCATTAGTGTCATACCCCCCCCCCCCCTTTTTTTTGGAAAGGGGCATGACCCTTCATTTGAACAAATTTGAATCTCATTCAGCCAAGGACGATTTGTATTTAGTTTGTTTGAAATCAAATTGTGCTTTGGGAAAAAAAGATTCCTATATTTTCGCATATGAAACTTTGATCCCCTATTGTGGTCCTATCCTACCCTGGGTGCCATGAATTTTAAAAAAATGAATCCGCACTATGTCAGGAAGCTTTCATATAAACTGGCCCAGTGGTCCTTGAGAAGAATATTTAAAATGATCCCACCCTATTTTTGCATTCGTCCCTTTTGAGGGAGCAATTTTTACCAAGTTTGATTGAAATTTGCCCTGTGCTTCTCCAGAAGATTTTTCCCACCATTTCGCATATGGAACTCTTATCCCCTACCATGACCCACCCTACCCACGAGGGCCATGATTTTAACACATTTGAATCTTCATCATGTCAGAAAGTTTGATTGACAGTGGTCTGCTGGTTCTGGAGAAAAGTTTCAAAACTTATCGGTGTTTTTTCTTTCTTTACTATTTAACTATTATCTTCCCTTGGACAAGGGCGTTGCCTTTCATTTGAACATCTCTGAATCCCCTTTACCCAAGGATGCTCTCTGCCAAGTTTGATTAAAGTGGTTCTGGAGGCGAAGATGAAAATATGAAAAGTTTACTCTGCTGATGACAACACCACCGACTACGGACAATGGAAAATATTGATCAAAAAAGCTTTCTTGAGCCTTCGGCTCAGGTGAGATACAAATTCATCTGTACTTTTGGTCGTCAAAGAGACATACTGTTTGCATGAATGATTATGAAGAGCATTCTTGAACCAAAATTCATGATCTCAGGATTTAAGGTTCAGGCCCCTTGGTGGGGCTAAATTCGTCCTACTGTATGTATATCGAAACATTATGCATTATCTCAGAAAAAGACGTATTTACTACAGGAATCAATGGGACAAACTCCTCGCATGATTATAAGGAGCATTCATACCTCTACGAAATCTGTGACTCTTGGGTGTAGGCTTTAAATGAAATGATTTGCAAAATCAATAAAAAATAATCGTTTTTTTCTTCTTTCACAAGTAAATTTATTAGTTAATCAAATATTATTAAAGGCTGAATTTTTGCTTGGATCTATGTAATTTTCAAGTTTCGATTAATCGAAATGTACGTATGAAAGAAAGTAGAAAGATATCCATTTGCTAAGTAAATATATAAAAGAATAAGTAACACGAATAATACGATGGGGAGATGCATCTCCAAGTATTTCAGAACTCGGACACACGGGAAGACAGAGAGTATTAACCACACTACTTACAACGTTACGAGATGAATAAAGACAAGGATGAAACATCTAACATTTCATTAAATTACATTTACCAATGATACCGGCATCCCCCATCGAATAGAATATAAAACAATCAAACGAGAACTTGAAGTTGCTTTTTTCAGAAACAAATTCACTAATTCACCAAATATACTGATGGAATGAATAAGGTAACGCATGTATTGATAGTGAAAATTGTTTTATTGGCAGGGGAGTTTGATCAAGTATATTCCATTAAGTATGTGAACCACACGTAAAATTTTAGTATCTGGTGTGTCTTTCCTGTTCACTTCCTCACACCATCGTGAAACACTTTGGATCAACTTCCGGATGTCAGCTCAAGGGATTGCGCGCCACTCTTCTTGGAAGCCGGGAACATGGAATCTACTGTCTGGGGTGGAGCATCATGATCACTCAACCGACGTCCAAGAACGTCCCAGAGGTGTTCGATGGGAGTAAGATCTGACATTTTGGACGACCATGGTAACACCCTGATGTTGTTCTGCGTCAGAAAACCCTGCTGACGTGAGGCGTGCTGTCATGGAAAAAACTCAAAATTTACCCCCACTCTACGGCGGAAAGGAAGAACAACAGGCTGCAACATTTCGTCTCGGTAACGGACACCAGTCACCCTTCCATCCAATCAAACAAAGTTTGTTATATGGTGGTAGGTTATGCCGCCACATAATATAACAGATTCACCTCCATAGGAATCATGTTGTTTAATGGTATACTGATGATGACGTTTACGAAGGCGTCGCCAAACGCGGATCCGACCATCTGCAAAGCCCAAATTGAATCTCGACTCATCGCTGAACATGGTATTGTGCCAAAGTCGAAGATGTCTTGCTTGATGTTGTGCAGCCAATGCTCTTCTGAGACGTGTATTCAGCAGTCATCCTCACTCTCACAACAGGACGACGTGACTCTAAGCCCGCTGCTTCAAGTCTGTTTCAGACAGTATGGTCACGGATACTTAGTCCTGTTGCTGCCCTGAACTCACAGTTTACTTTAGATGCTGATTTGAATGTTACATAGGGAAAGCAGCACTAGCTGACGGTCGCTAAGCGCCATTGTTTTATGTTCGGGACCACGACCTGGTCTAATATTTACGCTCCCTGTCTGACAGTACCGGTTCCACAGACGTGAAATCACACTTTTTGATTTGTTACATTGTCTGGCTGCCTGGCATATTGATTGACGGCTGTTAATGCATCCGATAGTCTGCCTTTTCTCATTTTGAGAAAGGTATGCTCTTGGTATGTTTATTAATAGATTATATATTGTTTAACGTCCCGCTCGAGAATTTTTCACTCATATAGAGACGGCATGATTATCAAGATAAGGGTATACTGACAATCGTCGACTATTTGAGTATTAAATGGCCTGCAATGCATGGAATTCATGGAAATCAATTTTCCATTCCAAAGTTTCTTTTTCAGTTAAAGTAAACTTCAACATTTTGTAATGGCTAAATACATCCTCGAAAAAACGCAACATGACATTTGGTAACTATGCGTTCCCTTATTCATTTCCCTCAGTATATTATTGAAGAGAGTTTTTATTAATATCTATGCAATTATTATTTTGTTTAAAAAATCTCAAGATTCCATAAAAAGAAATTTATGAACAAAACAAAGCCATCGGCCCATCAATTAAATTAATAGTTTCAAAAACTGGATATGCAGTGTTTACAGAAGGGGTTATTATATTTACATTTTTCATTCAATATCTTTTCCATTTAAAATGATATTAACCTCATGAACAATGCGCGCATGAATCTTGATGAATATAGTACGACTATTTTAACGGCTGGTAATGCACTCTGAGAGAAAGAAAAGTAGAAAGTTAATATATCCTCCCCCAATTCATGAAGGTACAGACCGAAACACTTTAAGACAGCATTCTTTTCCAGCAAAAGCCAACGCGCTTCACAAAGTAAAAGCGCCACGGTCCATCCCCTCTGACATGCATTTTCAATATTGAAATGTATTTTTTAAAAGAGACCTCGTGATTGATTGGTTGATTATATTTTGTTTAACTTCCCGCTCGAGAACATTTCACTCATATGGAGACTTCACCATTTCCGGTGCTCAGGGCCTTTGAGCAGGGACGGATCTTTATCGTGCCACACCTGCTGTGACACGGGGCCTCGGGTTTTGCGGTCTCATCCGAAGGACTGCACCATTCAATCGCCTCTTACGACAAGCAAGGGGTACTATTCTAAGAATTCGGATCCCCACAGGGTCGATACCTCGTGAAGGTGGTGTGATATTTAAGAATCCACCGAAGATACAATTACCACAGAAATGTACATCTTCTAAAGAATAAAAGTATCTAATTAAAATAAAGAGCAACGATTCATCGATGATTTGAATTTTTAGAATCAGTATTTCTTTTTACCACGAGTTGATTCATTTATCAAATATTATGTTTAAAGATCGAGTTTCTGCTGAGATTTATGCAAATATATTGATTTAAATTGATAATAAATATTTGATACAATGACACGCATGTAAACAGACACAGGCTTGCCTAAATAATCAGTGTTTTACTGGATCACTTTTAGTATTCATCATATAATTACATCATATATGCATCTCAATACCTCAGTATCATTGTACAAAATGAATTCTTTTATCACGTCATGACTGCCTTATGATAGATGTTTTACCCGACTTTCGGAACAACTAGAAATAATTGTATAACAATATATATGATAATAGTGCAGCAAATTAAAACATGCTCTGATTTCTGTGAAGAACAATAATTTTTCGAGGCGTTGAAATGTTTGACCGGTTATAATTTAAGCATTCGGTTGGTCAACACAGGAAAACTGCTAAGGTTGTGGAAATATGCCCTGCACTTCTGATAAACAGTGACCATAAACACCTTTCTTATGATCTGCGTACGACAGGCACGTAGAATAGAGGGAAGGGTTGTCCTACACACTTATTTGAGAAAGACCATTTCCCCTTATTACCCCTGTTATATCTACTTGTTTATCAGTAGCCTGCCTCGATTTGAAAACTGATCATATGCAGATCTTGCGTATCGAATCAATTGAGAGAAATAGAAACCATATGTGGGTGATAATGGAAATTGCTACATAAGATACAAGGAGTTAACGATGGATAAATCGAAGTCATACCGCCTGTCACGACGCCGAGTCGTCAGTCCGCCGTCAGCATCCATTTTCAACAAAACATCTAAGTACGAAGTAGATGTGGAAGACGCTGTGGTGTCCTCCATCTTTCGAAGTGAAGCGCCAAATATTAATGACTGCATCAAAGGCTGCAGAAATAATTCTACGTGTGGATGACATAAAACAAATTAGCTCCAAGACCTTGTCAACCAGATCAAAGGCACCATTGAAATAATAAAGATGATGAATAATTATATTTTATTAGTGATTTACAAATCCTTGAATTATTGAATAAAAGAAAACATGAAAATAAAATCAAACATATGTACCATTTTGTTCTTTAAAAAGTTTTCAGTTTCACCCCTGCTTTAAAGTCGTCTTGATTGACGATACCTAACCTTGAATTTTACGTTATATAAAATTTGGAAAATGGGTACAATGCTTAATTTAATCTTTATGACATACAATTTACATAATCATACTAACTACCTGTATTTCAAACGGTCATAGACTGACATATAGGAGTAAGTACATAATACATAATTTTGCCGCACGTCGACAAAAGTAGTATTACTTTACTATGAAACGCATCCTCATCTAACACTTATCCAAGACCATACAAAGATACATATGCTAACATTTCTTGCTTACATCAAGACTGTATTCGAAAACGTTAATACTAACAAGATATGTCCACTGTTAAAAACCTGGTAATATGTTGTATGAACAAGATGGTAATTTCAATTTCATCGACACTGTACGGTAATGTCACGTAAATCCACATCACATTCCATGAAGTCAAATCAAGAATAAAAGTTATTTCATCTGTACATTCCAGTATTTTATCATTTCGTTCGCGTTGATGAAATGACGGTCTGCCACCTGATGTAAAGGGCAAAGCATCTTGTCTCCTTTCATAATTTTTGATTCTAAAATGAAATGTCCCTTAATGTTCATAGTGGCCAATATATCATTTCCGTTTGTGCAAATGAACCCTCTGACAAACGTCAGTCCTCTACGAAACAAAGATGTGATTTCATTCAATTTCTTCTCTATCATGTGCTGAATAGCCAGGGTTTCCTCTACTTCCAGACTTCCGTCAGACTCTGGATGATACACCTGAAGCTGAATTGCTGTTTCTGTAACTGCGAGTGCGATGTGACAACGCTCACAATGGGAAAACAGAGCCACGTTTTTGTAGAGACATGGTTTCTCGTCACTTTTAAGTACTTCCCACTCATGCATACATGACACAACAAGCCGAAAGAACAGAAAATAAGGCAAAAAGTCAAACTGAAAATTTAGAACCGAAGATTTTTCCTTCGATCCAGAAATGATGTTGGCAAGCTCTCTATTAAATTCTTTTCGGTTCATGCAAGGGACATAGTGAGACTCCCTACCAACGGCTACTAGTCCCAGTCTGTTCATAAAAATCAGAATTTCCCTTTTGTGAGGGAGCAGATACCGTGGATCCTCTGATCTGTCATCGCTAATGGCTGCCATGCCCTTTTCCATTAATTCTTTGTGTAGATCCTGGTCCTTTTTCTTCCAGATTTTTGTAAGAAGACAATCTTTAAGGTGTCCAGTTAAGTAGTACTCATCCCAGTCTTCCGTCGATCCCCCGATCCCCTTCAAGTGTAGTTTGTCTGTGATTACATTCTTAAATGCGTCGACAAACCACTGTACATCCAAAATAATTTCTTTCAAGTTATCGTTATTAAAGTATAGAACTTTTCCTGCATCGTGATAGTATCTCAGCATGTCATAAACCATTTCCCTATAACGAAATGAAATATTGTGTGGCATTTGTGCAAATATGTCATTGATATTCTCAACCCTTTTCGTTGATTTGTTTTTCTGGATTTCGACTTCCATGAAGGCCCATTCCTTTGGAATGTTTTCAGCCCATTTTGTTTGACATACAATGTCAACAATGTGTTTCTCTAGATCAGATAAATCCTCCAAGGGAGAATCATGTGTAATCTTTGTAAAGAAAGAGTTGTTTTCTCCGATGTACTTCGTTTCCCAATTTTTCGGAAGCTGATGCTGTAAACAGGTTGTAAAGCTTTCTTTGTCATTCTAAAGTACAAAGAGACAAGTGCATTTCAGTGTTTTATACTCTAATATTACAAGATTTCGAAATGATTAGTTATACTCGAGCGTTTTTTTTTCTTTCTTTCTTTCTTTTATTTTACAAACTATATGTATGAATGGTCATGCCATAGCAAAAATAACATAACAAAAGTTAATATTTTTTTGGCATCAGAACAACCTCTACAAATACTTCGGAATTCTCTCTCTCTCTCATGTATAAATTAAAAGTTAGTTTGAATACTATATATATGTATATACCTGATAGACATTTTTATCCCAGTGTGTTGCTACAATGATGACTTCCGGATCTGGTAACCCTTCATTTTCTGTCTCACAGTAGGTGTGTATAGACTTCATCCAGAAGACAAAGTAGTCTGTAATTCATAAAATTTAATTACTTATTATTCACTATGCAGAATGTTATTCTCTTAACAAGATGCTCATGGGTCACATCGCTCACTTGAGTTACCTTGGTCCATATTCAAAGATTTTTTTCTATATATTCGCATGTAAAACTTTGATCCTCCATTGTGACGCCACCCTACCCTGAGGCCATGAATTTAACATACTGGAATCTCCACTGTGTCAAAACGTTGCCATTAAAATTTCAATTCTTCAGGCTCAGTGGTTCCTGAGATAATTTTGAAAGATGTTTTTCTATATTTTCAATGTAAAACTGATTCCCTATTGTGGCCCCACCCTAACCCCGAGGGTCATGATTTTAACAAATTTGAATCTTCATTCTGTTAAAAACCTTTCGTGTACATTTAAACTTGTTTGGCATAATGGTTCTTGAGCAGAAGATTTTTAAATGACCCAACTCTACTTTTTTGTATTTTTCTGATTATCTTCCCTTCGAACATCGCATGTCCTTTCATTTGAACAAACTTAAATACCCTTTACCTAAGAATGAGTTTGATTGAAATTGGCCCAGTGGTTTTGGAGAAAATTTTTAAAGATTTGATCCTATATTTTTGCATGTAAAAGTATGATCCCCTATTGTGGCCTCACCCTACCTCCAAAGGAGGGGTGTGTGTGTGTGTGTGTGTGTGTGTGTGTGTGTGTGATTTTAATAAACTTGATTCTGTAGTATATCGAAAGCTGTAACTTTATTGGCCCAGTGGTTCTTAAGAAGAAAGACTTTTACATGACCAACCCTATTCTTGCAATTTAGTAAATATTTATCCTTCATTTCAACAAATATGAAGTTACTTCCCCAAAGATTATTTGATTGATTATTTATTACTTTCCGCCACACTCAACAATTTTTCAGTTATCTGGTGACGTCCAGTTTTTGTTGGTGGGGGAGAGACCTCAGATACAATGTACCTGGGAAAAGACCACCGATCTTCCGCAAGTAAACTGGCAAACTTGCTCACATAAAGCCGCGGCCGAGATTCGAACACGCCCCAACAGAGGTGAGAGGCTTTGTGATTTTGAGCCCGATGCTCTAACCACTCAGCCACGGAGGCTCCCAAAGACGATTTGTACCAAGTTTGATTGAAATTGGCCTAGTGGTTTTGCAGAAGATTTTTTTTATATTTTCGCATGTAAAAAATTGTATCCCCTAGTGTGGCCCAACTCTACCCCAAAGGGGTCCTCGTGGCCGAGTGGTTAGAGCATCGCGCTTAAAATCACAAGGTCTCTCACCTCTAGTCGGCGCGGGTTCGAATCTCGCTCGTGCCAATATATGTGAGAATGTTTGCCAGTGTACTTTGAAGGTCGTGTTCTCTTCCAAGGTACATTGTATCTGGGTTCCCTCCTCCACCAATAAAAATCTGGACGCCACCAGATAATTGAAAATTGTTGAGTGTGGTGGAAAACAAGAAATAATCAATCAATCCCAAGGGGTCGTGATTTTAACACACTTAAATCTGCACTACATCAATAAGCTGCATTGCAATTCTAAATCTTTCTGGCCCAGTGGTTCTTAAGAAAAAAAAAAATTCTAAATAAATGTATCCTACTTTTGCACCTTTTGTGAATAGCTCCCCTCTGAAGGGGACATGACCCTTCATTTGAATAAACGTGAATTTCCTTAACCCAAGGCTGATTTGTACCAAGTTTGAAATTGATCCGCTGGTTCTGGAGAAGATGATTATTGGCATATTGTTTTAAGTCCTGCTTCAGAATTTTTCACTCATGAGATTCTTTTTTTTTTTTTAAATTTACCAGTGTATTTTTTGCTATTTCGTCATTATCTCCCCTTGGTGTAAGGCGTTAGCCTTCATTCGAACAAAATGAAACCCCTTCCCCAAGGATGTTTTTTGCCAGTTTGTTTAAAATTAGTCCAGTGGTTCTGAAGGTGTCGAAAATGCAAAAAGTTTACAGAAGATGGACGGACGACATACAACGGGTGATCAGAAAAGCTCACTTGAACTTTCAGCTCAGTTGACCTAAAATGTGCAAATCCCCTGTTTCTTATTCTTCAGAAATGCATCTTTTGCAAAAGTAAATCAAATCCGCCCATAACTCAAATGACAGTGTGGTATATTTGATAAAGAGACTCTAGTTACTTAATTATCCTCCTCTTGGCCTTCGGCACACAAAACTTGCACTAGACTTCTCTTTTTTTTAGTGATGCTACTAATTTCATATTAATACAATGGACTGAACAGCTGAGCTTCTATATGCAGAAAAATCCAAACGCATATCCGTACATCATCATCGCCACGATTATCCGTATTTTCTATATACAACATTCCAGACTCATGGTTAAAACAAACACACTATGTTAATAATTTCAATACATGTACTGCAATGCCATTTTTCAAACTCAATGCGTGGCACTGTCCGAAATTCAGGAACAGTATTGTGATCAATTGTTAATGTACACTATAAGGATATGTTTGCATAAGCGTGTATATCCTGATTTTTACGAACAAGAAAAATTGAAAACTGAAACTATCCTGATGGGAGCTTAACAGTTTCAGGTCGCCCAAGTTAAATATCTAGTGCACCCCCCCCCCCACCCCCCTCTCAAATTCTATATGATATGCAGGTATATTCAGTAAACAAAATCGTTAGATGTGGCAAGAAGTTATCAGGTGATGTTCTCTCTCTCTCTTCTTTTTCTTTCTTTCTTTTTTTAATTTAATCAGTAAATATAGTAGATGGTTCTGTGCCCGTTGTGATTCCTAACTTGTTCAATATATATACAATCATATAAATTACTACACATATTAAATATGAGATGAAGCACTACTGATTACTAGAATCGGAATGTCAACTTAATTAAAAGGACTAGAACGCACCTTCTCCAAATTATTATAAATCATTTTCATATAGAATGCAGAGTGCCACTTGCTAGTATGTGCATGGATTGTATGACACATTGTGTTAATGATAAATTTGACACCTTTGTACGTCCATTTAGAGAACACGGTTCCGTCCTGGTCACACACTTCCTCATCCACAGGATCATCCAGACGTTTAGAGGCGTCCACTACCACCATGTAGAAAGCCCTCCTGGTCAGGTAAATTTGATGACAGGCGTAGTATGCACACTGTCCTCCAAAGTCAAAGAAAGACACCGTCATCCCACCAGCAGTATATCCTATTGCTTCATCACCGCCTGGAGTTTTCTTGACTGAAAAAGAAAGATCATAATAGTACAATATACACATATGGATGGTCCGAGATACCCCTGTCTTCTCTTGTTTAAACAAATATCAAGGGATGGAATGCTCATGGAAGAATAAAAGAAGGTATCAGTTGAGACACATCTTGACCATAGGTACCGGGTAGTATACATGTAGGAGATTCATGGGTAAGGGAGGGGGTCTGCTGCACATATTAAAATATGATTGCCAATCAGTTTGCTGATTATTGTGCACGAGCAAAAATTGATACAGGTTCATGTGTATATGCATGAACGCCTATCGTACAAATAAATGTACCTCGTCTACAACTAAAAGCCAACTTGATACATATTAAATGCTAAATTAACTTCTTTTCCATTCATTTTGTTCATGGCTTTATTTATACTCGTAATTAGTTAAATCAGTGTTACGAGTTACCGAAGGTCGTGATGCGTCTCGGGTGATCCTCTCTAATAGTTTTTGTCTTCCGTATTTTTCTTGCTCTTTATTTTGTATTTTTATAGGATTTATGGGATTGATCTCTGTTCGTTATCTTCACTTTTTTTTTTATTTCAGACATAACTTTTCTGTTTAACGCTTCATAAAAAATATGCGTTGCAGTTCATGACCTTATGCAGTTTCAGCAAGAGGCTCATGGACAACATCGCTTACTCGAACCTCCTTTATCTGGTGATCACTTACTGTGATTTTTAAAAGATTTTTTTCAATCTTTATTCCCATAAAAAATGACATAATTGTGGGTCTCTACCTAGCCCAAGAGTGTCACAACACAAACGAGCTTGTTTCGATTCAGTATAACCTGAATGTTCTGGTGAAAGTTAAAGTCGCAAGGTCATTGATCATGATATGAAATTATAAGTCACGTCATAAGAAATTTACAAAATATGAAATCTCTACCTTAAATAGTTAAAAAATATATGAAATAAGTTTTAGGTTAAAATAATACAATCAAGACTAATATTTAAAACAGATCATAGAGAGACAAATAATGAAATTACTTGATTATTTACGCTTCATTGTTAAAATAAGTACATCTTTCCAATTCTTTTACTCCGATTGAAGCGCGCAGGAAATTCAAATGAATGCCAAATTATACGGTTTCCCACTTTAGATATATTTCAGAAATATTATTGATTGATTATTTATTGCTTTCCGCCACACTCAAGATATATTTCAGAAATATTATTGATTGATTATTTATTGCTTTCCGCCACACTCAACAATTTTTCAGTTATCTGGTGGCGTCCAGTTTTTGTTGGTGGAGGAGAGAACCCAGATACAATGTACCTGGGAAGAGACCACCGACCTTCCGCAAGTAAATTCAAATGAATGCCAAATTATAGGATTTCCCACTTTAGATATATTTCAGAAATATTATTGATTGATTATTTATTGCTTTCCGCCACACTCAACAATTTTTCAGTTATCTGGTGGCGTCCAGTTTTTGTTGGTGGAGGAGAGAACCCAGATACAATGTACCTGGGAAGAGACCACCGACCTTCCGCAAGTAAACTGGCAAACTTGCTCGAACACGCGCCGACAGAGGTGAGAGGCTTTTGTGATTTTGAGCCCGATGCTCTAACCACTCGGCCACGGAGGCCCCATTAATGATCAAGAGAAATATGCAATATCTAGTAGGACTGTCATACAGGTCTCACTGTGTAGAAACGGACTAGGGTAAACAGCGATACCCTAGTCCAAGAGGCGACAGACAGGTGCGCTTCTGT
This sequence comes from Ostrea denselamellosa, assembly GCA_024699665.1. Taxonomy (NCBI): domain Eukaryota; kingdom Metazoa; phylum Mollusca; class Bivalvia; order Ostreida; family Ostreidae; genus Ostrea; species Ostrea denselamellosa. The sequence goes on from JAMZEH010000018.1 coordinate 11,370,183, forward strand.
TACTTTGCACATAATATACAAATATATGAAGTATACATTGCTGAAGTGGTTGTTGGTAGTGCAATCGTCTAAATAGCAGAAGGTAAATATTTCGTAAAGTTTGCATGGACTACACCTATTACAGCGATATAGCGGGTAGAAAATTGGACCATGGTTAGGGTAAAGCAAATTTAGGACGAGTGTAAAGGAAACACGGTCAATTCTAATGACTAGAGTAACGCACACAAACATAACTTGGTAAATGAGTAAAACGTCGAATTGCTTGGTTCAAAGTCTGCCTTAATGTGCTACATCCTGTTTTTTGGAGCAATCGGGTATCAAACCCGGGACCCTTATATTACAAGTTAGGTGGTACCCTGGCCGATATATAGGATTTGGTAATATATTAATACAATAAAACATTTAAACATATTTCGGAAGTCATACAAGCTCTTCATATTGAGGAGATAAAAAAATAACTCTTCCTAATATATCAGACATAATTAAAGAAACTGAGTGTAGAAAACAGTGTTGAATTGCTTTGGGTGCGGCAATAAAATATACTTTCAGATTAATGTATCATAAAATAAAAAAAATAACAAATTTGATCCTGAAATGCCAGAAGATATGTTGTAGAAGAGATCCAAGGAAAAATTCGCAATAACTGATGAAAACTAGAAAGAAGACCATTTTGCACAAGTGAGTAGATGCTTGAAAAAGGGAGAGAGGTGATGACTAGAGCTCTCCCGAAAACATAGCTGCTCATCATCTTCTTTACATATGCATTTTTTTGCAAATCTCTCTCTCTCTCTCTCTCTCTCTCTGTGTGTGTGTGTGTGTGTGTGTACGGCACCTAGTGTTTAACACAATTCTTCGGTGTACTTGCTTCGCCGGGCTGTAAAGCAATCCACCGGATCCAGCAACAACTGAAACGGTCACTGAGATTGATTAATAATGTTGTTTAACGTCCCGCTCGAGAATTTTTCACTCATATGGAGACGTCAGCATTGCCCGTGAAGGGCTGCAAAATTTAGGCCTATGCTCGTCGCTTATGGCCTTTGAGCAGGGAGGGATCTTTATCGTGCCACACCTGCTGTGCCACGGGGCCTGTTTTTACGGTTTCATCCGAAAGACCGCCCCATTCAGTCGCCTCTTACAACAAGCAAGGGGTACTGAAGATCTATTCTAATAACCCGGATCCCCACGGGGTCGGTCACTGCGAAAATACCTGTATATTGATAAGAATTTTAGATTACTAGTAATTTCTTAGTCATCGTAACTGCATTATTCATGGCAATGAAAGCGAAACTTTTTTTTTTTAATAGTTAGAAATATAGTGACTATAAAAAAAACTAAATTCTATTGCAGACGTTCAGAAATTTAATGAAAACAATAACGAGTACGAATAAGGTATAAAAAAAGAGCACAATTACAAATAGCGAAATTCAAAAGAACTTAAAATCTTTGAAATCAATTAAATGAATCAGACCACGTAAATCATATGCATGGAAAGCACTCGTATATTAAGAAGGACCAACTTCGTTGAATAAGACACTTTCGTCTGGAAAAGGCGGAAAACGGTTAAATTTCAAGTTATAATTCATGTAAGTTTTGCGAAAATTCTTGGTGAAGATTAAGCCCACTCCAGCCTCCCGTTGTTCCGACACTCATGCAAATAATAGTAGCCTATCTTATATCAATTGTTAGCAACTTGGAACCACATTTCAATATATATATTGCTAGTAAATTTAATTCATTGTTTGTTCGTTTCTTTTACATCCCACCAAATCTTTTCACCCATATTGAGGCGTCACCAGTTATAGTTGAAGTACCACAAATTTATATTTACATACTTAGCACTCAGGGCCGTAACAGTGAGGGTTCTTTAAAAAGCCAAAGACTGTCGCGACAAGGCTTCTCCGTTTATAAGGTAATATCCGAAAGATCCGTGGTTTTGGCGAAGGAGCAATCACTACCTATGTTGTGACATGACACGAGCGGGGTTTGATCTCACGACCTCTTGAATACGAATCGAATGCTTTATCGCTGAGTTACGAATTTAAAATGATACATAGATAATAATACACGTATTTGTTTGTGGAAGATGCATTTGTTGTCGGTGACATCTATAGGGAACTTACATGTACAGATCGCAGTGCACAATAGAAAACATACCATTAATTTCACCACAGAGTAATACATGAATACATTATATATCCCATACGACAATAATAACGAGGACGAAATGAAAGACATGGTATAACGTTAGGAATTAGAAAAAAAAGGAGATATTATGCAGATTGAATTCTTATTCAAAAAATACAATCGGTGTGACCTCTACGTCTGTCAAACTCTGCTTGTATAAACTATATTTTAAACTTTGACATTTCTGTACAGGTTTATATCCATGTTATACTGATAGAAATCAAAACTTTTATTATTTCAAATGAAAATCAATATTCAATCTAATAAATTACAACTACGATTATTTTTATAACATGGCTTATCACGACCTTCAAAATGAATATAATTGAGAAATTGAATTTTTAGACCAAATGAAATCAATGACCTACAAATGTCTTATTATTCTTAAGTGTATTAACACATCTAAATAAAATTGCAATGATAAATTGTCCATGGTAACCTTTTATAAACCTTTACTAAATTAATTTATATGTCTGTATGATACAATAATCAATAAATAAATGTATTTTTGTTTATACCAAGCCACATTTTGTGATTAAAACAAAACAATCAGAGACAGCAACAAAATGCAATCACAAATTTGGTCAGGTGGGAATAGAAATTTCTGAATTTTGGCTATGTGGGAATAAACCATTTACTGTTAGTTCCATGTTAATTGCAGGTTTTTTTTCTCAGTCATGGAAAAAAAAAAATAGAACGAAATACACAAGATATTCACAATGAAACAAAGATCGAAGTGTCCAAAAATGTCAAATTTTGGTAGCAGTAATAATCATAGCTCATTAATAGGTTGTACTGGTAGATGTCCCTGAGAATAATATTTTCAAACGTTGCACACTTTTAAGTTATACAATGTTCCCCGCTAGTTGCTAGCCTTATTGTTACATGAAGTACGCTCCATTTGTTTCGCTGGGTTTAATCCTCTATAGGAGCACCACGGATATGTCAAGATTTGTTGCCTTCTAATCTAGATCCGGTAAATTCTCTGCATTCTTGAATGGTTCTTAAATAAACATACAAACAATACCAAAGATTGTATAGTAGCATAATTTGTAAAGGCTCTGTTCCCGGCCCTAGCACAAGGTACAATTATACAGCAGTCCTGGATTTCATGATATTGAGATGGATTTATCTTCATTACTACTATGAAGTAAATTTGTTGTTTGCTATCAATGAACCAAGACGATCTATAAAACTAAAACTTACCAATGATGAATGTTGCAGTAACGAAAATTTCTGATAATTTCTTTTTATAGCGAAACGATCCATCATTTATGTATATGATGGTTTATCATCACACACACACACACACACACACACACACACACACACACACACAGATACACACACACACACACAGATATATATATATATATATATATATATATAATATTTATATCTGTGTGAGAGAGAGAGAGAGAGACAGAGAGAGAGAGAATCTGCGTGACACCTGCATTTTCATTGACACTCCATTTCTGAGAAACATGCTCTAGTATTATATTTTATTTCGTGTAGCCGCCATAACAAAATCATGCCGAGTTTTACGTTTTTAATTACATGCAATTAACTGATTATATGTTTGCGTGAAACTAAGAAACCTGTCATCGATACTCCATTTCCATTGCAGATATTGTCGCATGCTGCTGTTACAAAAACAGTTTACGGTAAGTCAAAGTCTATATAATATACATGTACTTAAAGAGGATGCTACAACAGAGAAATTTGATGTGAATGAAAAATGGAGGATATGTACAATATTATGAAATTAAAGTTTTTCAGATCTATCTTATTTAGTAAAAAAAAAATGCAGTTTTAATAGAAACCAATCTAAAAAAAAAAATAAATAAATAAAACCCCTGCTGAACTCAAGCCCGCGATCTTCAGTTTAGCAGTTGACGTGCTAACCTACTGAATTGCTCAGCTAAGCAATACAATTAGAAATGAATAGAGAAATATTGCTGATATTCACATTTTCATTAATGATTGAATAGGAAGTCGTCCATAATAAAGGTGTACAATGTTCTAACGTTTAAAACAATATGAATTTTGTTTGTTTGTTTTACGTCCCGTCGAGAATTTGTCACTCATGTTGAGTCGTCACCAGCTGTAGGTGAAGTACCACAAATTTAGATCTATGCTTAGCGCCGAGGGCCGTAGCAGTGAGGGTTCTTTAACGTGCGAACGCCTTCCGTGACACGGGACCTCCGTTTTTAAGGTCATATCAGAAAAACCCGTGTTTCTCTCTTCTAAATGTCAAACGTTTGGCAAAGGAGCAATCACTACCTATTTTTACGTCTTAGGTTTGACGCGGCCATGTTACGAGCGGGGCCCGAATTCACGAACGCGCTAACCACTGAGCTACAGCGAGAAAATTTGAAAATGGAGTAAAGAAAAAATTTACCGGTATCTGCAATGTCTATAGAATGCGGAAATCACGTTCACATTATTGCCGAGAGTTGTCATACCACTTACTGAGTGAGTAGTGCGACTGCCTTTTAAATTTAAAACGATACAAGTACACAAAACTATAGTTAAAAGTTTAACTTTCTCCATACTTTTGCCTTAAAAACAAAGGGGGAAACCTGTGTTAATTTACTCTAGTGACATGTACACGAAACACAAGCATACACCTAGTGAATATACATACCTACAATTACAACTTAACTTGAAAATTATCTATCTGCATGTAGCAGATCATGACAGATATTCCGAATTCCTCATTGTTTAGATTTAGCAACAGTTACACACACACAGATACACACACACACACACACACACACACACACACACACACACACACATATATATATATATATATATATATATATATTCTGATGTCAGCAACTTATGTCTTTTCAGTGATGTTCAAGTAGTCAAAAATGTCGGAAATCCGAAATAAGAACAAACTTGGAAGAGCTGAAAGAACCAAAATGTATCAAATACAGGAGCCAAATCCGGCTAAGGTGGCGTCCAGTTTTTGTTGGTGGAGGAGAGAACCCATATACAATGTACCTGGGAAGAGACCACCGACCTTCCGCAAGTAAACTGGCAAACTTGTTCACATAACACCGCGGCCGAGATTCGAACACGCGCCGACAGAGGTGAGAGGCTTTCTGATTTTGAGCCGGACGCTCTAACCACTCGGCCACGGAGGCCCCTTCCGGCTAAGGATCAAAACTATTTTGAAATTGATAATTCTTAATTTTAAAATGAATTTCTTAATTTTATCACAGCAAATGTTTATCAGAACCGAAATACTTAACAACTGGACTGGTGAAACCATCAGCAGAGGCATCAACCTAATGGTTATAATGTAAATTATAAATGGTACCATTTTTGATGTACCAGATACGCATTTTGACAAATAATGTCCCTTCAGAGATGCTCAAGTAAAAAATGTTGGAAATTCCAAATAAGTACAAACTTGGTACAGCTGAATGAACCAAAAATACCAAATAGTGGAGCCAAATACAGCTAAGGACCAGAGCTACTCATGAGGTTGATAATCCTTAATTTTAAATAGAATTTCTCAATTTAATCACAGGAAATAATATATACATATATATATATAATATGACTGACGGCATGAGAAAAGGGCCCTTACGGTCAAATTTCACATTTTTCATTTTTTCCTAGAATTTTGTTCTGTATCATTTTTTGTTCACAAAAATACCAAACAAAGGCCTGATGGGCCACAAAGGCGTCAAGTGCAATATCATATACTTTATAGGCTTCTCAATAAATTCAGAGGGCAAGTAAATTAGAAAAAGTAAGAGTGCCACAAAAGACATTTCCTCATGTTTAAGTATAGAAATACAGCATTCCAATCATTTGTAAAATGTCAGCAAGCAAAAATATAGTGCGATAAATATTATAGTTATACCGATATGCTTATCCATGAATGTTTTAGAATGTATTTAAAATGATTAGACTTAATACTTAATTATTGCATTTTTTTTAAATTAAACTATTATATTTCTTTACAAAGTATTTATTTTGTTGACGTAATGTCATTGACGTATTAGAATAAGTTTTGGTTGCGACTTTAGGCATCCACATTAACAATGAATGACATGTATTAATATTACAGTATCTTAGATAAAACAATGATTTAAGCTAACAAACCGTTTGTTATTTGAGTTACAATGTTTTTAAAAAGTCAAATTTCACGTGTCTTCTTGGATACTGGAGGAGACTAGGACTTCCAGAGACAACATGCCCTCGTACTGTACGTTTATATTCGTTACGTCTAAAACAGTTCCAGTTATTGTTTATAATTTAATTCGATGAATAGTTTTGAAAAGAAAACAAAAATGATATTTTTTTGTTTGTTAGTTGTTTTTTTTTTCAATTTGTTTATCCTATTTATAAACAAGAAAGCAAACCAGGCAATATGAAACGGGGATGATCACAATAGTAGTACGGACAGGAAATGCGATATATAACTAGCGCTTGACAAAAATTAATGATGTATATGAAACAAGTGATATGCAACACACGTGTATATATATATATATATATATATATATATATATATATATATAAATAAAATAAATCCCGTGAGGACTCGGGTTAGAATAGGTCCCTAGTCCCCCTTGCTTATCGTAAGAGGCGACTAAATAGGATGGTCCTTCGGATGAGACTGCGAAAACCGAAGCCTCATGTCACAGAAGATCCCTTCCTCCTCAAAGACCCTGAGCGCCGAGCTTAGCCCAAAATTTTGCAGCCCTTCACCGGCAATGGTAACATCTCCATAGGAATGAAAAATTCTCGAGCGGGACGTAAAACAATATATAATTAATCATCAGTCCTTCTCATATATATATATATATATATATATATATATATATATATATATATATATACTCAAGCATATAAGGGGTCTTTCGGATATGACCTTAAAAACGGAAGTCCCATGTCAAGGTGGGCGTTGGTTGGTACGTTAACTAAACCTCACTGCTACGGCACTGAGTGCTAAGCATAGGTCTAAATTGGTACTTCACCTACAGCTGGTGACGTTTAAATATGAGTGAAAAATTCTCGACGGGGCGTAAAACAAACAAACAAACATTTAACATGAAAAGGCTAATATAATTATTTATAATTACACTTCTAAATTACCAAGGTTTTCAGTTTTCCTTCATTTCCAGTTTTTCAGTTTTCTTTCATTTACAAAACAAAATTCATAATGACCAAATATCGCTTTTAAGCAAATTATCGTCATTCACAAATATGTAAATATTCCGAAAAATCGCATACATGGCTTGCAGGACTGTAGCATACGTTTCTACAACATGCGTAACTAATTACGTTCAGGCTTGCGTGTAAATGAACAAAAAAAAGTATTTTCATTTCGTACGTACTGAAATAGATATGAAGCAGTATGTAGAAATTTTGAATTGATGTATTTTATAAAATATTAGTATTTATAAATAAGTAAACTTTCGTGCTGAGGCTTTTGATATGATACAATGTCAATATCATGCATAAATGTGATTTGTACAAGCCAAGAATAAACGTTCTTATTTATTAATTAGTTGACTCAATATCTGTGTGGTCAGACTCACGAAGCCTGGAAAACAGTATAGACACTAGTAATTCAAATTCCAAATTAATATACTGATTTAGAGATCAATAAAGTCAGAGGAGTACTGTTTTAATGAATCTGATGAAATTAAAGAAAAGAACCCCTTCCCTTTGTTTATTAATCTAGATATGATTCAAAATAAATTCGTTTCTACTCTGAATGAAAATATGCTTCTAATTTTCGAGGATGAAAATCGCAGACAAAATAACTAATAGAGGAAAATTTATCGGAAATATTCGCTATTCTCACTTCTAACTGTCGATTGTTTTGGAAACAAACATTCACTACCTATGTTTACAACTTACGACATATGGCACGGGCGGGCTCGAACTCACGGCCTTTTGCCCATTTTATTATTGAATTAATATAACTTTTGTTTACTCTTTAGTAATAAATTAAATATTGTTCGCCAGTTTTAAAGTAGACTAAATCTACTTCTGATAATGACATACAAATGGGAGAAAAGAAGATTTCAATATACAACATCCCCATTACAAACCAATACAAAATTTACAAATTATTCTTTGATAAGTGAACTTGCCCGGTGTAAAATGGCATTGATTCAGTGTCATGATAAATGCTACAGATCTGGTCAACCTTTGTAAATCAATATGATGTTCTGTCACATAAATATGAGAGATACAAGAAGAAGAGATGGAAAATGAGAACGACAGAAGGATTAACACGGTGGTCCTTGGTTTAAAATTAACACAATATATTTAATCAATAAAAGATTGTATACCATGTATGAAACTATAATACCTCTATATTACAAAGCCATTAAGCATTTTCTGGAATTTTATACGCGACCTTGAACAAATGACTATGCTGAGGTTCATAAACCACCACATTGTTATTAACATAGTCTGTGATAAGTCGAGCTTGTATTGTTATAGCAGGGAAATAATCCAACATCTACTTCTTTTTTAGATGACCTTTGCCTTAGTCGAATGTCTTCATTTACGGACATCATGCAATATACCACCTTCGTCATTGTCATACTCTTTGTAAAGTATGAGTTCCTGGTGCACCTCTACTACTGAAACATGGTCTAAATATTTTCAGACTATTTTCACTCCTGGCGCAACTGCCTTTAAAACAAAAACAAGGCACAGTACGATATGAAATTCTAGTTCTCCTTCAAATTCATATGTACAAAGATTCATTCTCCCTTCATAACCAGAAAACGGAATTCTACTTCTGTCCATCGCAAACATTTGTTGTTAATATGATACGACATAACTATAAGTCTAACGTAGGGAAGGTTATGTTGCCCATACGGCATAGTAAGACAGACGTACAATAAGGAGGACACATGTGATACGTATACGAGATACGACATACACATGTAAAAAATGATATACACAACAAAATAGGTCGCAAACCAATATGTGAAGTCAAACAAACGGCATAATATGCTGTAAGACCGACATGAATAGTTGTACAGAAGACAAGATATATTTTAGGCTATTGATATCGGTGTCTCGCAAACCTAAGATACTTAAGATAGGTTCAGAGAAGTGACTCTTCCGCTGTCAAATGGCAAAGTAATACTTATCTTTTAAGTTCAAAATAAAATTTGTGGCACTTCACCTACAGCTGGTGACTCTGTAAAACGTACATCAAACAACAGATTAAGAAAAGTTGTGCGATTTCTTGTATGCACGTGATAACTTTTACAATACATCAACAACTTTTGATTCGAATACTAATAAAAAGGTTCAGACTGATTTATTAATTTTAAAATTCCATATATAAGTATCATCCATGTAATGAAATCAAAGAATATGCTTAGTTAAAAAAAAAAACTACTAAAACTACAGAAAATTTACAATAAAAACATTATATAAAATGTAATTCGACAAGACGCTTCTAAAAATCAGTGGGATCTCTCTCTCTCTCTCTCTCTCTCTCTCCCCTTCTGTTTAATTCTTGGACCTGCTTCTGAAAGAGAGTTTCGAAGAATATTCATTCACAGTATATGTTGTAACATGTCTTACTTTGGTAAGTGGTCTTTATTTACATTAACATATCGAGAACACATTCGAGGATCTAAAACTTTCTATTTCGTGTGGATTCCACCCCGTGCATTCTTTTATAAGGGGTACCAATCTCGGGGAGTCTCAGAAAATTCGGACTCGATACACCTTTTTTTCCCTTGAATAGTAAAAATACCGTTTCCTTAACTTTTATATTAGTAGAGGTACAGACTGTCTAGTAGATATGTATAGAATATATGTAAATATTGAAATAAATGCTCAACACACTCGGCGGGGGACTCCATACAAGCTCATTTAATCTCGTAGTCATTTTGTAATGTTTTTTCCCCCACCACATCACAGCATAAAACGCTTAAATAAAATAAAATAACAATTTTCTCCCTGAGCCTGTTACGCGCCTAAAATGTTTACCTCAGTGACGTAGATGGTTAGAAGAAGAAACAAAGAATCAAAGGATGAAGGGCCACAAAAGCATCGAATGCAATATCATATAGATTAGGGTTCTCAATAAATTTTGAGGGCAGGTAAATTAGAGAAAATAAGAGAAGAAATGTTTGAGTTCGACAGGATACATTTCCTCATGTTTAAGTACATAAATAAAACATTACAATCATTTGTAAAATGTCAGCAAACGTGTTTATTTACATAAAAAAATAAAGAAGAGTGAAGAGTATTCCCTCCTCTTGCAACCCCCCCCCCCCCCCCCCCCCCGTGAAGATCCGGGATAGAATAGATCCACAGTACCCCTTGCTTGTCGTATAAAGCGACTAAATAGGGTGGTCCTTCGGATGAAACCGCAAACCCCGAGGTCCCGTGTCACAGCAGGTGTGGCATTCAAAGATCCCTCCCTGCTCTAAGGCCCATAAACGCCGAGCATAGGCCTAAATTTTGCAGCCCTTCACCGGTAATGATGACGTCTCCATATGAGTGAACGATTCTCGAGCGAGACGTTAAACTATAATCAATCAATCCTCTTTTGCTAGATAATATCCCCTCAAGACTAGTTACTTTACAAATGCTATAATAAATAATTTGAAATTGCAGGCGAAACATGCTGAAAAGAATATAACTGCTTCCCAGTGAGACTACTTGTTTATTGAAGTTATATCTCCTGTTCATGTATGACATAACAATTATACGGTATGATCTCTCTGTTTTCAATCATGTCTAACAATTCAAAAGTTCAACGTAATATGTAGAAAGGTTATTGGAATTCTGATCAAGATTCAATTCCCAATGACTGCTATCTAGCCTGGGTTTCTTCGCAAAATAACCTGTTATTTTCGTCGCGATGCACACGCTACTTTCGTTTTGCGTAATAGAAAATGGGGATTGGGATTACCGAAATCAAAACCGGAAATAATCTTTGTCTTTTTGGAATAGTAACTACCGGTGACAGTGCGCAATTTCACCACTTTAGTATTTATCTGTTTAATAAGGATTCTTGGTGAGATATAAATGAAAACCAAATTTGAGCAGGTGGCGGGACTTGTATGACTTCTCTAAGTAATGAATTATTTTAATGGAATAACTTTAAAGGGCGAGTAACTGTAATCGACAGAAAATATCGCAAGTGAGAGAATATCGCTATCAGACATACTTCAGACAAAATCAACCCATTTCACCATCTCGAATTATATAAATAGGAAAGAAACATTACTTCCAACAACTCTAACATGCTGATAGAAGTTGTTGATCGTCGTACGCTTGTTTCACACTGGTGAAGAACCGGTACCGAATACATGTTTTCCCCCTATTACCTTTTGACCCAGCATGACGTTGGAGAGTGCAAAACATCAATTCGAACAATTTCATACATCGCAGTATCTAGTCAATCTTCAATGACTACCATTTTATCAATATCTGTATTTACCTTTCAATGTTTTGGTTTCTTCACATATCTGAAATATCTCCTCGTGGACCTCCAGTCCTTCCGTTGACGTCACAGCCCGTATCTCTTCGTCACTACACCTGAGCAGACGTTTCAGTAGCGTGGTCTTGCCGGCCCCGGCACAACCTACGATCATCCCACGGGCGTGGTGGACCGTCTGTGTTCCTCTCTTGGCGTACTCCACGTACCGCTTTCTAGCCTCTAGGTCCCAGCGCAATATTTCTTCTGGGATTCTCACTGGAAAATGAATGCCACAATTCAATATTTCGCATTAAATTCAGTATTAATATTTACCAGATGATGTCCAATGTAGTTTAAATTCATTTATGGCCTGCTCAAATAGCTCAATTAACGGAATTTATACATGAATATAAATGAGGAAGAACTTTGTTCATAGTTTAAAGGTTCAACTAAGAAAAATCCTTTAAAACTGGATTGAAAAGAATCCACGGTGAAATTCTAAATTGCTGATAAGATGAAAGGTAAAGATTTAAAAGAGTATGCATTCATTACAAGTGTTACGGATAGAGTCATGTAAGAGAATAGAGAGGAGCGAAGACCCCTAATATCTTGCAACAAAATTGTAGACATCTGAACAGCCTATTCCTTTAATGTGGGAAATGTAACAGTCTCTGTAAACAGTGTATTGTAGACATTAAGATACAACGATGTAAACGATAAGGTAAAATAAAATGACTGCTTAATGAGAGAGAGAGAGAGAGAGAGAGAGAGAGAGAGAGAAAACGATGTATTACAGATGAAAATGAAATATTTAACAAATATGTAAAAGTGTTTATTTCCTCTTCACAGCCATAACATCATTCCCATTTGCATTATACCAGGGCTATAAATGGAACATTGCTGAAACATAAATTACCATTTTAAATGTAAGATTACTAGTATACTTGAACTCTAACTTTGAAACGTCACATAATACCTGTGCCACAAAAATGTGATCCTTATCTTTTAGGGTTATAAAGACAAAAGTCCTGTTTGATATAAAAGGTATAATCCCAAATTATTATTCATTTTTATTACCCCAATGAATTATTCATATCATGAAATGCATTATTTTTAGGATTCAAGCCATTACCTGTTCATGGCTGGTGACAGGTCAAAAGAGAATGCTTAGTCCTCCTAGAACCCTGATCCCAGTTCTAGCGTGTCCCTGGGTCCGTGTTTGTTCTATACTTAATTTTGTATTCTTTAGAGGATTTATGAGATTGGCCACTCTGTTTACCATTAGAAAATAAATTTGTTTCGAAAATATCGAAAAGGTCATTCTGAATGGAGTTTCTGTTTTCGTCAGTTTTTCAATCAAGCGTAACGTTTTGGCCTTAAAGCATAGGCGCTCGGTTTGTGGACAATGCTAATAAACACTATATTACTTATCGAGGAAATTCGAACTCTGATCGTGTCAATTTTTTCCCCTGCATGATGTAGAGGTCAATATGCTTATTATACAGTAGTATGATTGATTGTTTATTGTTCTTCGCTACACTCAACAATTTTTCAGTTATATGTTGGCGTCCACTTTTTGTAGGTGGATTGATTGATTGATTATATATTGTTTAACGTCCCGCTCGAGAATATTTCACTCATATGGAGACGTCACCATTACCGGTGAAGGGCTAAAAAAAATTAGGCCTATGCTCGGCACTTCTGGCTTTTGAGCAGGGAGGGATTTTTAACGTGCCACACCTGCTGTGACACGGAGACTCGGTTTTTGCAGTCTCATCCGAAGGATCGCCCCATTTAGTCACCTCTTACGACAAGTAGGGGGTGGTGAAGATCTATTCTAACAACCCGGATCCCCACGGGCCTTTTATAGGTGGAGAACAGAATTCGGATACAAACTTTCTCAGATATATCTGCGCGAGCGAGAATCGAACCCGCGCCGACTATAGCTGAGAGGCCTTGTGATTTTGAGCGTAATGCTCTAACCACTTGGCCACGGAGGCCCCTACAGTAGTATGAATAGAAAACCTAATTCCATAAGAGTTTAAAAATTGACACCAATCACTGTATACTAAATGAAACAAGGGTTGCAAGTACCCTCGCCCTTTCTGTAATTCACGAGAAGAATTCGGTCTCAAAACTCACTAATTCGCCGCTTATCCGTCAAAAAGTGAGACGTATCCAATTCCAAAAAATCCACTATAATCATCCATTTCCATTTACTACCAAAATTTGGAACATTTGTATTTTGTCCAACAACTTTTCCATCTGATTGTCAAAATTCGCTCTATCAGTCACGGAAGTTGAATTATATTCGGATTAACAATCTCACAAACTGATTCATTGGATTATTTCGACCTATCGACGATATCAACAGAGTTGAAAATAGATAATTATCTTCACCTCTACGTGCATTCGAAGTGAACATTTGAATTTACAAAGATTGGACTAAACCTAATTATTGGGGATTTCTAAATTGTGAAGATTGACTATTAAGTGCGTTTTGCTCGTCTGATACAATAACGTTTGACTTGATCGTGTATCATTGATGTAAACAGAGACAACCAAGCAGGAGTCGTCTAGTAGACGCGAATAGCCGGTTTCGATGATTTGATTTTATTTTGATAATTCAAACATAAATTAAACAAAACCTCGTTCTTTAATCACAAGAATTTCTACTACTACTTTCATATCAGCTTCGTATTTGGATAATTTAATGAATATAGATGTTATCGGCAAACCAACAACCCAGCTTGACGACAAACGGGATAACCTCAGCTTATCCACCGTCAATTTTCCATATGTATGTAGCAATATCCCATCACCTACATATGGTGTTTATGTCTTCCAACTGATTTGATACGCAAGATGATGTTCTGCATGCAATTTGTTTTTCAATCGAGGCAGGCTACTGACAAACAAGACGATGTTACAGGTGTTTCAAGAGTCTGACCACTTAAATTTAGCATTTCGCATATTGCATGATCGATCATTATAACGATCTAGTTTGCCAGAACAACCTGTCATTAGGTCAAATACTGTCTTTTGAATTATATATATATATATATATATATATATATATATATATATATATATAAAACTTAGATTCCGTATTTATTGTTGTCCCACTCTCACAAGTTCAACAAACTTGAATCTGCACTACGTAGATATGTTGCCTATCAATGACTCATTATGATCTGATTGTTCTTGAGAAGACGTTTTTTGAACATTTTTTCCCTATATATTCCCATGTAAAACTTTTATCCCCTATTTTGCCCTACCTTACTGCTATTGTTGATATAACTCTTTTCATGACGAAATTGAATCACGGTTACATGCCTGAATAAATTAATGAATAAGATCACAAAATATGTGTCAATACCCGATTTACACTTTATTCGATATCAAACGGTGATGTATAAAACATTTATTATTTGCAAAATCTTCCACCTATCAGTATAAAATATGGACGTTATCTAAGCTTGTCTATGAAAAAAATACTAGGCTCATGGAATCAGCAGCGTCATTAAAAATCATTGAATGAATTTACCTAAATTAGATTGCACATGTCTACTTGTAAATTCCATTAGTTTTATGCCCGATTTCATTACAAAAATAATAATTAAACACAATAAGTTCTGGGAATTTTGCCCTCTAGACCTACCAGGGCCACTGGGGTCTTAAAAGCGGTTTAGAGACCCCTTCTCGCTCAGATGTTTTCCACGCCCCTTTAAAGCTAGATCCGCCGATGATTATAAGGAAATTTGTAATATGTTAAAGTACCGTCCTGGTGGTAAGCAAATGATTTTTTTTTTTCACATCCTGTGGAAAATTTTTCACTCACACTGATACATCACCAGCGGTAGGTGAAGTACCATCAATTTAAGTCTATACTTAGTGCTTATGATTTTAGCAGTGAGGATTCGATAACGTGCAAAAGCTGCCTCGACCTCCGTTTTTAAGGTCAAATCCGAAAGACCCATTTTCTAAATTCTATTTACCAAGCGTTTGGCGAAGGAGCAATCACTACTTATGTTCGAAGACCAGCGCTCCAATTCACCATCTCCGATTTCGAAGTGAACGCTCTACCACTGAGATATCGCAGTCTTTTGGTATGTAGATGAATACTACTAGTTTTTGATTTTCAATTGATTGCAGAAACCAAACATGCTTAAGAAATGTGTGTGAAAGAGTTTATAGATAAAATGCTGTGGCAAGGCATATCCCGGGATCTATGTCATGTGATGGAGGCGGTATTATTTGCTGGACTGACAATGCTGAGCATGTCTGCAATCTCCGATTTGGACGTCGTGTTTTAACTAGAAATAACTGATAATGACTTACGACACGAACAATATAGAGAAATCGTTAAATTTTCGGGACGAAAAGTCCCTTCTTCAGGACGACAGAATATTTACATACAAATGATAACTAAATAAAAGGCGAAAAAAAAATCAAAACTAGCACTACAACCAAACTACTAAAACTACGAACAACAGAACGCCTATATATAAAAATTATGAAGTGTGGTATAGGGCAAAAAAAAAAGTTCATCCTCAACGATCATCGTGGGGATCCGGGTTGTTGGAATAGATCCTCAGTACCCCTTGCTTATCGTAAGAGGCGACTAAATGGGGCGGTCCTTTGGATGAGACCGCAAAACCCGAGGTCCCGTGTCATAGCTGGTGTGGCACGATAAAGATCCCTCCCTGCTCAAAGGCCCTGAGTGCCGAGCATAGGCCTAAATTTCCCAGCCCTTCACTGGCAATGGTGACGTCTCCATATGAGTGAAAAATACTCGAGCGGGATGGTAAACAATATTTAATCAATCAATCAATCAACAAGCCTCAAGACTTAATTAACTAAATTATAATTTTGATTATAAAGAAATGTATACCTAGCTCCCGAAATGAAAGTGTTCCAAATTATACGCCCTCCCCATAATGTACATATACTGCATGATATGGAGGACAAAGCATGAGCCAAGACCGGTACATCGTAATGTTCGCCCGTAGACAGCGTTTTCAACCTGCTCTAATACTGACTCATCAGTTTATGGTTGCCACAGGCCTGCATATTACGTCCCAGACTTTGTACAACAGACTTCATGCCACTAATCTAAGAGTTTTCAGGCCAATAGTGCATCCCACGGCATCGACAAGAACGCTTGGAATTCGCAAGTCAGCATATGAATTGAGATTGGCAATCGGTACTGTTCACAGATAAGTCCCAATTCTGTCTGGACTTCAACGATGGTTGAGGAGAGTCCAGATAGAGATATACTCAGGCATTGGTGGCTGAACACAATCGGTTTGAGGGTGGCTTTGTGATGATTTGGGGTGGGATCTCTTTGGCGCCTCGCACTGTAGTCATCAGGAACGGCGCACTTATTGCTCACGGATACAGGGATGAAATTCTTCATCCAGTCGTGAGATTGTTTGCAGGTACAATCGTGCCAAACTTCATGTTGATGGGCGATAACGCTCGTCCCTATTGTGCTCATATAGTTCAGAAGTATTTGCAGAGGGAAACTATCGAGTGTATGGAGTGGCCTGCTGTCTCACCGGACCTGAATCCCATCAAGCATTTGTGGGATCAACTTCAGCATCAACTTTCACAGCATCCAAACCATCCACAGACTTTGGATGACCTTGAAAATGTGCTGAGAGAGAAATGGAACAATCTCACACAACAGAACATTGCGAATCTCATAATGAGGATGCAATACCGATGCCAGGCTGTTCCAAGAAGAAACGGAGATTACACAGAGTATAGTTGAAACTTTGAATCAATTCTGGACATGATCTGTAAAGTTCAAGTTTTTCATGCTAGATTTCTTCACGTCATTCAGTGATATGTTGTTTTGTGCGATATGACCCCAAAAATCAATAAAATGAAATCGAGATTTCTGATAAATGGTGTCAGCGTTTGTGTTCGTATATTCTGTCATGTACGTATAAAGGTTTTGTTTTAATCAATAAGTTATCCATGATCCCTTACTTATACCGTCTAGTACATATACACCCCATTCTGAATACTCTCTGGTTGCAATGTTGGGCCTCGAATGCCTGGACATTTTTAAATGGCTTTAAAAGTTTAAAAAATAATTGCTTCTATATCTAGCTAGTCAGTTTATATAAGAATACACAGATATACTTTTATTTACGTATTCAAGGCAAATCTTGATGAGAATTAAGATATTTTAGAGCTTGATATTAAAACTAGTAAATCTGAACCAGATTATATTCAATATTACTAGATAAGATAAAATTTGATGAATTCCTGAAAACGAAGACACGAAACTTTTTTTTAATCAAGCTTCTATATAAGAATATCATTTATTCTATGTGCTCAACACTAACTCTGAGTGGCAAATGATTGTTACTGTGACTGAAACTGACCATGATTTACAAAATGCAATGTGCATATTTTTTTGTCATTTGTGCTCAACAAAGAGTTAATGGTGACGATATCGTTATAAAAATGTTAGTATTTTCGAAAAGGCCTCGGTGACCAATGGGAATACTATTGAAAATAAATATTAATTCAAACATTTACGTATAATATTTTTCCAGACTAATCTTCGACTTTTTTAAATTTTATTTTATTTATTTATTTGGGGGGGGGGGGGGGGGTGCAACAGTGATCAAGCAGAGAAAGCTATGTATGTTAATGTAATTGTAATTTGATAACATTATATTACACTATATTTGTGTAACATCTGAATTTAACTTGGCCATTTTGATAAATTTGTGGTGAAAGTAACCAAAAGTAATATGTATAGACATATGAGGTCACTGAGCTACTGATCGACATGAAGGGCAGTAAGTAAGGACGTTTGGGGCTACTGAGATGTCATTGAACAGATATGTATGTACTGATTGTTTTTAAGACAAAATTTGCAAGTAAAAGGTTTTACAACTATTATTACTTATGTGTATAATAGAATGGTTTCATATCCATATACTTTTCGAGAAATATGGTGAGATATTTCATTAGAATCTTGTGTATTATAAATTATTTCGTAGGCCAGGCACATGTTGTAAAGAAATAATTTAGACAAATTTATTTTATAATTTAACATGTCAAAGTTATCAAATTAAAAGCATTATTTTTTAAATGAAATATTAGTATAGTCTATTGCAAAACACAACGCATACTTCCCCTTTATTTTCATTGTATGTTATATCATTCATTTTCATTATGCCTCTTTCAAAATGGTACAATTGTTATATACTCAACAACATAAAAAACGCACCATAAAACAGAAAACGAACATTTTTTTTGTCATTTATTCATTCTATCTCATCATTTTATATCACAAAGCTTTTATTTGTTTACTGGCTTTAGAATAACAAGGCCACAAAAACATCCGATTAAGAATTACGTCATATACGGTGTTGATACGTCGACAACGCAAAGTCACAAAGTCAGTACCTGGTATGACCGCCTCTTGCGTTGATGCATGCTGTGTAACGGCGTCGCATTGACCTAATGATGGTTTGAATTTTGACTTGTGGCATGTTAGTCCACTCTTCCGTCAAAGCGCTTTGTTTGTAGAAGTCTATTCAAATGGTCGAAACTAATCAATATAACGAAGGCGTATGCCCATTGATGACTTCCGTGGTAATCCCACCCCTACCTCTTTCCGTGCTTTAAAAACTATGGGGAATGTAGCACTTCCCAGGCACATTCCATTGTTTTATAAAGTGAGGGGAGGGGAGATTACTTTACAATCTTTTAGAAAAAAAGGGGACGGGTGCATATCTTTATTTTCATACATATGTTCTTTAAAAATGGAGGGCATATCGCATATGTAAACGATGGAAGACGTTTTTAAAAAAGTGAGGGGATGACGGGAAAAGGACGGTGGGGTGATTCTGCATGCCTATTTTTCTCTGAAAGTACTTAAAGGTCATGCTTTCGAACTTAAAATGAATGGGTTTTCTGTTCAGAATACGTCTGATAGCCGTTTTGTCTCTTAATGTAGACAGCAATGTGCACAGCGGGCGAGCTGAAAGGACTCAGTTAAGTACAAATACTAGGTATATGCATTGCTGTTTCACTTATGATGTTGATCGCGGATCGACTACCGGGTTTCACTCAATAATTTGATCTCGCGAGAAGTAAGAAATTCATATCCAGAAATCGCTGATGGTTAGAGTGAGATTTCCCCTTTCCCTAGAGAGACTGGCTATATAGTGACTCTTCCTCCTAACCAACAATAGTGAGGTTTCCCTTCACGTGCTTGATCTAGACTTTCCCTAGATGCCCGGCTTTATGGTGGCTACTTCCCCTGGGAGAAAGGTGATCAACGATATAGCCCCCCCCCCCCCCCCCCCCCAAAAAAAAAACCACGCCATAGAGCTTGATTTGAATTGTATTCATATATTATTCCCATCAGTAACCCTTTCATGTTTACTGGAAGATTTGTATGTATTAGATGTATTGAGTCAAAGAGTTTGGTCCGCCTAACAGAATATGTATGGGACTTCATGAAATAAGACCAAAGAGATACTATTAACCTTGTATGTTCAAAAATTCTAAATTTAGGTAGACACTATCTAATTCTTAATAATTGTGAACAAATAATGCAATAGATGTTTGTGTTAGAGAAGTCACAACAACAAAATAGAGTGAAAAATGAATAAAATCTAAATTTTATTTAAGGTTTACTTTTAAATTTAATACGCAGAGAGAGAGAGAGAGAGAGAGAGAGAGAGTTTTCTGTTTATCACATAAAGTCGATGAAATTACCTTTATATCTGGTACACGTGAGCGGTAAAATTAACCTATCTGTTAGACTGCTTGAAACTCGAAAAAGTTAAGATACACGTTTTGTCATAGGACGCTTTTGATTTGTGGACACCCTTGTTTCCGGTATAATCGACCTACGCCTTATAAGATGTAGTATATTAAGATATAGACATGAAAACTTCCGGATTTTCATTCGTTTCATTTTACTTTAAGGAGGAATGCTACACCAGAGTAATTTGATGTGTATGAAAAATGGAGGAGATATACAATATTTTGAAATTAAAAACTTTCAAATTTACTTTTAGTCAATTGATTGATTGATTGTTGTTACAATATACCCGGGAAGAGACCGACCTTCCGAAAGTAACTAGCAAACTTTCTCACATATCGGCGCGAGCGAGCATCGAACCCGCGCCAACTAGAGGTGAGAGGCCTTGTCATTTTGAGTGAAATGCTCTAACCACTCGGCCACGGAGGCCCCTTATTTAGTAAAAAAAAAAACCTGCAGTTTTTGTAATCTAAAAATAATAATAAATTAAAATCCCTGCTGAACTCGAACTCACGATCAAACAGTTCAGTAATCGACATACTTACCAACTCAGTTTGGTACTGCACTTTGAAATTAATAGACAAATATTGATGTTATTTATATTTTCATCCATGGTTTGAAAGGAAGTCGGCCACTATGACGATGTAGGGTACCACCGAGTTTTAAAAAAAAAAAAAAAAATTAACTCTCACCAAATGAAATCAATCGTGTAAAGTGACTTTTTTATTTTCAAAAACATCAGTAATTGTATTAATAATAATAATAATAATTAAAACTTGAACCAACATTTTCAACAAAGTTCCCTTAGGTTTGAATAGGTCCTCAGTACCCCTTGCTTGTCGTATGAGGCGGTCCTTCGGATGAGACCGCAAAAAGCGAGGTCCCGTGTTACATCAGGTGTGGCACGATAAAGATCCCTCCTTGCTCAAAGGCCATAAGTGCCGAGAAAAGGCCTAAATTTCCCAGCCCTTCACCGGCAATGGTGAAATCTCCATATGAGTGAAAAAATCTCGAGCGGAACGTTAAACAATAAATAATCAATCAACAAAGTTTACAATTTTAATGCAAATAAAATTTTTAAAAAATACTAGTACACCTACATTTATCTTACATTGTCTCAATTTAACATCTTTCACGGTAAACATACCCTACCCTAAGAATAATTCTTAAATATAAAAATGCATTTTTATTAATGTGCAGAAATAGCTACTTACATCTGGAAACATATCAAGAGTTTTCATTGATGCTTTAAGATACACTTTAAGCTCTTGTAGATAACTATCAACAGTACACTGGAATGGTCAGGGGGATTTGCAGATTTTTCTCTGTGTATTTTCTTATTTCTTAACTGTAAAGTTAGGAAAAACACAAGGAGAAAAATCTGCAAATTTCCCTTACCATGCGGCAACTGTATTGAATTTCGAAACATTGTACACTTTCGCACTTGGTCAAAGAAAAGTGTACACATGATGTAGACAAATTAAACGGTTTCTCGGTCTCCCATCATCCATGTTCCGAGTAGTGGTTAGCATCAACAAGAAAATCAAATCAATTAAAACTAAGTAAATCATTTTAGAAAAAAAATATTGACTACATTGTAACTTTGCACCCAGGTCTTTAGTCTCGGTAAATTAAACCCTGATTTTTTTTTCAGGGACAGGATTTTGTTTTTCAGTTAAATGTGCAATATATTTTATGGATTATTACAAAACTAGTTAAATATATGTAGGATGATAAATATATCGAGGAATCTCTATGTTTGTTCATCTTATAACATGTGCATCGATAATATATGATTTATTCAGATTCTTCATCTGTCGGCAAAATTCCTGTTGGGGGAATATATATATATATATATATATATATATATATATATATATATATAATTAGTTTCTTTTTGTATTTACCTATTTGAGTAATCAGGAATTTCTTAATGATTCTATATTTAAGCAATGAGAGGAATATGTTTTGCAGAAATGTCGTACAAAGTCGTAAATTAATAAGATTTGTTTGATAATGCATACATATTCTATCACAACCACAAATAGATCGGCCGCTAATAGAGCCGAAAAAGATCTGGTGTTGTTGTTTACTCACGCTGACTAAGTTTTCTTCACACTACTCACTATAATACTGACCATCAATCATGCAATGAAAAAAAGGTGAAGAAAATGAAGTGATCAACGTCATAAATCCTATGAAGAATACAAAATTTAATAGGGTAAAGACGAAACCTAAAACATTGGAAATGAAATCAGGTGCGGAGAAGGACTAAGCATTCCCTGTAGACCGATCACATCTAAGTGATCAAAATATCAATATTGTAACCGGGAGGTCGTGATTTCAAGTACCGCTTGTGACATGGCCACGTCAAACATACAGGCACCTGAAGTATGGAATCAGACTGCGAATTATT
Organism: Ostrea denselamellosa; assembly: GCA_024699665.1. NCBI lineage: Eukaryota > Metazoa > Mollusca > Bivalvia > Ostreida > Ostreidae > Ostrea > Ostrea denselamellosa. The sequence continues at coordinate 11,393,025 of JAMZEH010000018.1, forward strand.
CCGTTTACCTGATCGAGAGGATCACGACGAGTGTGACCGGTCGACAGGGAATGCTTCCTCTTCCTAGGCATCTGATCCCACTTCTGGTATGTCCAAGTCGTTCTGAATGAATGGATAGTCGGTTTTTACCTTCTGTAAGTTTTCGAGATGATCACTTGTGAGGTAGTATTGGTTTTATATTTTTGATAATCTAGAAACAGTGTGTGGGAGGAGGGAGATGTTGGGAGAGGGGGAGAGGGTATGTAAATGAGATATAAACACGTTATCCATACTTCAAATGCACATGTTAGTATATCACAAGTGATCATCTCAAAAGTTTGAGAAGCTAAAATCTGACCATTCAGAACGACTTATTAAGATGATTGGTGGAGAAATCACATATTTTAGATACATTATTGTTTCTGTATGTTTAATAAGGTCTAAAAGGAGGGTATGTACATAATATCTAAACACGCTATCTATACTTCAGGTGCCTGTGGTAAAACATAGGTAGTGATTCCTCATTCGCCAAATGTTCGGCACTTACAACTTAGGATCACTGGAGTTTAGGATATTACTTTTAAATAACGGAGGTCCCTTGTCACGACAGAACCCTCACAGCTACGGACGTCTGGTGACGTCTCAATATGAATGAAAAATTCTCGACAGGAAGTAAAACAAACAATCAATCAATATCCAACTCTCACCAACAGACGAAAATCGGAACTACTGCCACGCAAGTGAATTCTGACTCTCTCTCTCTTATTGCAATGTCAGGTGTTAATACTACATTTGCAGCGAAAAAAGTTTCACGCACAATCATACGAAAACAATAAAAACAAAATTTATAGCAGACAAAATCAATGATTATCACAAAACAAACTCTCTGTTCTTACAAAATTAGCATTAAAAGGGAATTATTCAAGTATTCTATAGATAGTTAAGTGATTTAAAAATGATGAGCTGAGATAATGTAGACACCTTGTGTGAATAGCAAAGTCAGGTAATTCATGATAATCATACTTACAACGTTCACCGATGCTGTAATGAATGCTCCAGTCTGACACGGTACTGTGTGTGAGGATGTCCAGCTGTAGGCTGTCTATGAACAGATAGTACATCTCAGGCGGAAAGTACGGTATATACAGGCATCTCTCTCCCTCACTCCTCTTATATTCCCACGACCGGCAGTATTCTGATATCACGAGACGTGACGCTGTGTCCAGGAAAAACTTCAGATCACTGTCCTTCACCAGACACTCCGTAACGAACGCATACATGACGTCATGTCTGATGTTGTCTGATTTAAATGTTATAACATCATCCTGTGTCTGAATGACATCATCTGGAAGATTTCTCACATGAACATCATCAGTCAAGGTGATCTCTGTAAAATATCTTTCTCTGATTTTCTTTAGATCATCTTGATGTGAGTTGTCCTTGACATTAACGGCATACTGGTCAGCAAACAGAAGACAGTACAGACGACTTCTGACATCCTCTGGATACTCGTGATATTTACCTGTAAAAAAAAATTTAATGATATGACAAAAATACAAAGAACTCTACATTTATAGCTTGATAGCCGTTACCCGCCACAGGAAAACCGATCATACAAGTATTTATACTTGACCAAACCCGTGGGGATCCGTGTTGTTAGAATAGATCCTCAGTACCCCTAGCTTGTCGTAAGAGGCGACTAAATGGGGCGGTCCTTTGGATGAGACCGCAAAAACCGAGGTCCCGTATCACAGCAGGTATGGCACGTTAAAGATCCCTCCCTGCTCAAAGGCCAGAAGCGCCGAGCATAGGCTTAAATTTTGCAGTCCTTCACCAGTAATGGTGACGTCTCCTTTTAAGTGAAAGATTCTTGAGCGGGACGTTAAACAATATATAATCAATCGACCAGGCCAAAATAGAGAAACGTGTTTGAAAGAAATCGTATAGTTCTAATTATACATTCTTCAATCTGTAATAAATATATTGATAATCAGACAACATTATACTGGTACCAATTTTCCGGTTCCTCTCATATTCAGCTGTTATAGTTTTAGTTTACTATAGAAATGACGCACTTCCGGTGTCTCTGAACGTTGTATGTACTGCGTTATGAGATTACGATTCTCTAATAAGCAAATTAATTTCGATAATGCTGTTGAGGGAGGAAAGGATGTAAAATTAGGAAACTGTATAAAATATACACACAGCTGTCATGTGATTTTCTTTATTCAACAGATGAAATGTAAACAGATCACATAAATTACTAAACACCAGGGATGTAAAATTTATTTACAGATTCATATTTGAATATTCAGTAAGAATTGTTCAATAAAATAGATGTGTGTAAGTTCAGATTTATTTTACACAAGCACCGTATATTGTTTCTGCGTCGATATTTATGAAGTATAAAATTGGTTTGTATGTACACATGTGTAAGTATGCAGCAGGACGATTAACAAATATTTGATAGAAACCTATGAGCTTTTAAAAATCAAAACATCTTGGAGTGTATCTTGAAAGAGAAGCATATAGAAGAAGGATAACTGTTACATAATTGTTTTCATCTGGTTAGAACATTCTGGGATGAGATATTTTCCCATAATAACATATACCAATTGCATAATTTCCCGACAGTTATTTTTTTTTTTTCTTGACGAATGACAACAGACGACATAACAAATAAGTATTATGTTAAATTCACGAAACTGAGGCCCATTCATACAGGTAAACAGACCACAGACACTTGTTTATGACGTCTGTTATTAACAATTATTAGTATACAGATGTCATAACTTATGTACAGAAACAAAGGCCTGTGAAATAGACTGATTACTTTCATGTGTTTAGTTCAATTATTAATAAAATTAAATTCTGCAGAAAGATTATTTGATCAATAAGTTCACTTCACTGTTGATTTCAAAGTTTTGTGTTAAGAAGACAGCCTGATGAAATATAGACATAATGTTGTTTGAATCAAGTTTCTGTGATATGACCATTTTTCTGAATCACTCAATTCAAAATAAAATGAAATAGACTTTTCAGGACGTTTTAATTACTACTAAATGATACTCGTAAAATATATCGATATCGAATAAATAAGGGGAGATCACTCCGTAACTTACAAACGAAACTCAGCATATTTGTCTTTCTAAGAAAAATAAAGGAATATCGCCTCATTTCATTCGCTACCCCCCCCCCCCCTCCCCCTTTCCCCCAATAAAATGTACTCCTACAATATTGAAAATTATACTTCTAAACAATTCAACAGGATTTTTATTTAGTAAATATGGGGCTTCCGTGGCTGAGAGGTTAGAGCATCGCGCTTAAAATCACAAAGCCTCTCACTTCTAGTCGGTCCTGGTTCGCTTCTCGCTCGCGCCGATATATGCGAGGAAGTTTGCCAGTTTATTATCCGTGTACATTGTATCTGGGTTCTCTCGTCCACCAATAAAAACTGGATGATAACAGACAACTTCACAATTACTAAGTGTGGCGGAAAACAACATGCAACCAGTCAATCAATATTCAGTAAATAGAAAATAAGGATTATATGAATGTACCCCAACCATCGTTTGTTGCCCAAAAATATCTTTCTTCTTGCAAGATGCTGTAAATACTGGTATTTGACATCTTCACTTGGCATGCAGTGAGATAGGTAGGACCGAAAATCAACTGGGAAACAAAACCAAACACAATAAATTTAAAGGAAAAAATCCAAAGAAACGAGACAAAATACGCTGAAGTCTTTGGGTAATTTTTATTTTTCATGAAAAGAATGTTAAAATGAAAGAAGAAAAGTGTTTGTTACGCTGAGATGGGCGGAACATCGGGGACGATCTGAACAATATATAAACTTCTAGAATCTAAAGATTTGATAAAACGTGTTTTAGCGCATTGTACCTGTACAAGATACTTAATTCAAAAGATTCTGTGCTCATGATCTGTAATCTGTTGATGGTCTCTACACACGCTTATGAAACATACAATATTCATGTACTGTAACTTAGAAAGGATACCTATTAGTCAAGACAATGACTTAGTCAAAGTACATAAAGTACGGGAGTGTAACACCTCATAAACAAATGCTATTAGTAGCAATTTTAGCAAAACACAATTTTTCAAATGATCAGTCAGGCCTCACTAAGGTAACAAAAGAAGACCTATACGGGAGAACAACTTCGGGAAAAGGCCACACTGTTATATGAATTTTCCGTCGTACATATATATACTTAACAACATAAAAAACGTACCACAAAACAGAAACTGATTTTTTTTTTTATTTATCAGTTCTACACAGATGAAAACGTGATTCATCTGAAAACAGGGCTTCATCCTATCGTTGACGTGTCCAATGAAGATGACGTCGTGTCCATTCAGTCATTGACGTTTATGACACTGCGTAAGTACAGGATCCTTATACGGGTGACGAGCATTAAGGCCACTTTCACGGATCCTTCTGCGAACAGCCTGGCTACCGATTCTTTGTCTGTTGCGTCCAGGGGTTACATTAGCAGTCTGTGAAGCTGTAAGGAAACGATTCCGAAGATGCTGAAGTCTAATAAAATGGTCCTGCTGTGGGGTGGTATCTCTTGGTGCACCGGGTCTCTGCCTGTCTGATACGGAATTTGTGGCAAGAAAACGTTGATAAGACGAACCATAGTACTGTGATGGCAATTGAAATGATTCGTAACATCCCGAGTGGAAAGGCCTGCACGAAGCATACCTACAACTTGGTTGCGCTCATCAGTGCTTAGGCATGGCATCAAAACGCATTAATTTGTCAACAAAAATGAAATTTTAAACTTTCCATCTGAAGATGGAATTAGAAGACACAGAAAACAAGTTTTAACTTTCATTCAGTGTAATTGGCATGTTTTGCACGTGCAAAAAGGTGTTTAAAAACACTTTTGAGTTTGTAAGCGCTTGATTGAACATGACCTTTAAATTTTCCAGGATAAAAACTTCAAAGGGTGCATTAATAGGGACGATTGAAATTATGATAAAATATATTTTAATTTTTGCGAAAAAAAATAATTTTAGCGGTACGCTTTTTATCTTGTTCAGTATATGTTTCTTTTAGTGTGTGTGTGTGTGTGTGTGTGTGTGTGTGTGTGTCTACGTATGTGACCCCGTGAGGATCCGGGTTGTTAGAATAAATCCTCAGCACCCCTAGCTTGTCGTAAGAGGCGATTAAATGGGGCGGTCCTTCGGATCAGACCGCAAACACAGAGGCCCCGTGTCACAGCAGGTGTGGCACGTTGAAGATCCCCCCCCCCTGCTGAAAGGCCAGAAGCGCCGAGCATAGCCCTAAATTTGACAGCCCTCCACCGGCAATGGCGACATCTCCATATGAGTGAAAAATTCTCGAGCTGGACGTTAAACAATATACAATCAATCAATCTACGTATGTGTGTATCATATTTTCAATTTAAATCCATAAAGTATCATCTAAAATCTTGAAAATAATTTCAAAGTTGATCGACACAGCATTCCTCTCATTTAGCATACTGATTTTGGCTTTAAAGTCCTGCCCCTAACATTGTTTTTGATACTGTGATAGGTTACAATGTTAAGAACACTTTACAATATTTAGAGGCACCCTCGCCTTTGGGGTTAAAATACACGAAAATCGCTGATTGCTCTCTACGATCTTTTCAATTGTTAAATAAAATAAAAATGTATATTCTGACATTATAAAGATGTATCAAAGATACATAATATACCCCCCCCCCCCCCCAGACTGGATCGAGTCTGTTACACAGGTATGGTATTACTTGTGCTTAGAATAACCTATTAGCTGGACCGCTATCTCTATGTCCTGTGACTGGTTTTTTTTTGTTTTGTTTTTTTTGCGATGGTTCAAATCCACTTCACGCTAGACTTTATATTTTTTATTTCGTATTTTTAACATTGTTTTCACATTTTACATAAATATGTACATTTTTCTTTCAATAATCATGTTTAAATGTATATCCGTTCTTTACATGAAAGGCATTAAAAATAATAGAGTTGTAATTATTTTTATATACATAGTCAAGTAGAACTATCTGCGCTGTCGTTGATTTTGTATAAGAAACAATATAGTAATTTACTCTGCGTTACTCGACAAAACCACACGACAAAAAACCAAGCATAACATACGAGAATTGTAAGTTGTGTTTGCCTGTTCCGAAGATCTTTGTGAAAAGGTTCCATTTTGGGTGAAGCACTGAAGAATCGGTGTATTCCATTTTTATAATTCAAATACACGCATCCCGCATCAGTGGCATGTTTTATTGTTGCCAGAAGTAAATGTCTTGTAAAAAATGTATGTATCAAGTAGGGAGTTAGCTGAAAGTAATTAAGAGCAGATATACACCATTATAAGAACATGAACTTAAAATGCGTAAACAATGCATGCATCATGTTAATACAAACACTCGGAAAAGTAATCAAGAATTGTGAAACGATCTGTGGATTATTGAGAACGTTTTTGTCCTACTACATGTGGTGAATCAGACAACGTCCCTAACTTATGTAAAGGAATTTTGTAAATAAGGTAGTATATCAGCGATTACTAACATCTTTAGACTTCCACCAATACAGATTCAATAACATCTGACTGGAGTAATGTGAACAAAACTATTGTATATAAGAAAGGTGATAACACGTGACCAACAATAGACAAATATCTGTAACCAGTGTAAAAAAAAAATGCAAGATGTGTCGACACATCTTGCACTACATTAAACAACTGAACATTTTAACTTCATTAACACATAAATTTCGTAGGAGTTATTCCTGTGAAAGTCAACTTTTAATCACAAATGGGGACCTCGTGGAATTTTTGACCAGGCATGAGCATTCTGGACTTCACTGAAATATTCAACACAGTGCACCATTGGAAACTTCTTCATAAAGCTGGGGACTATGGCATTATAGGAAGTATAGTATATTACGGATTCCAACGTTTCTTACAAACATAATCAACAAGTCACCATAGATGCATGGGATATTATCATAAAATTTTCTGTCTACTCTGGAGTTCCGCAGGGCACGATTCTGTGGCCTCTGCTCTATCTGTGCCATATCAAGGAAATCGCTATATAAAATATCTATGTAGAACTTATATGTTCATTATCTTAAATCCCTCGTGGAAAACCGGGTTAGAATAGGTCCTCAGTACCCCTTGTTTGTCGTAAGAGGCGACTAAATGGGGCGGTCCTTCGGATGAAACCACAAAAAACCGAGGCCCCGTGTCACAGTAGGTGTCGCACGATAAAGATCCCTCCCTGCTTAAAGGCCCTGAGTGCCGAGCATAGACCTAAAATTTACAGCCCTTCACCAGCAATGGTGTCATCTCCATACGAGTGAACAATTCTCAAGCGGGACGTAAAGCAATATACAATCAATCAATCATTATCTTAAATTAAAAAACCAACTATTATTTGAAAGAATTCGTCAGCTTCCGGAGGCTTTGCCCCCTGCACCCCTACCAGGCTTTTGCCCTGGACCCACTGCGGGTTTCAAAGCATCTCCAGACCTCCTGCGTCAGCCCCCCCCCCCCCCCCTCCCCCGTTATGAAATTCCTGGATCCGCCTCTGATGACCTTAAATACGGAGGTCACGGTAAGCGTTGGCACGTTAAAGAACCCTAGCTCACTGCTATGGCCTTTCACGATAATCATAGGTCTAAATTTGTGGTACTTCACCTACAAGTGGTGACGCCTCAATGAGTGAAACATTCTCAACGGGGCGAAAATCAATCAATCAGTTACATAATTTTCAAGTCAGGCCTTGCTTCTGGATACTATTAAACAATTCAATAGTAATTTTTACTTACAATTTGCCTTACAATGTGACAAACATAATTCTGTTGGCGATGAATATTATGTGAAGGACTTTATTACCGGTATTTTAAGCAATGTTAGAAAGAATTGTCGTATATAAATATTGTTCGCACCCAAATACTCAGAAACGTAAGGAAATAATGTCATTAATAACCATATAATTGTTAACAACCTAACATTATTTATAAGTCATATAACAAAACTCGTCTATCCTTCACCAACTGAGATTATTTATTCTATCCATGAATTTGCATAATGATTGCACTCAACAAGCGGTTTCTTTAATTTGACTAACTATCATATTATTCAATTGTAAATCCTTTATGCCCTCTGCATCCACGGGTCTTTTTTATAAGACCTTAAGACCTTGGTAAAAAACAAACTCTTTTAATAATGTTGTGAAATGGATTGAAAATCTTGTTTTAATATAAGGAAAATGAAAATATGTCCAATACAGTGAACAACCTTAGTACAAAGTTACATCACTGTGCACAGGGAGGAGTCTAGCACAGGTCTATATCCTAAAGATGGTAACGAAATAGAATTATTGTTTCTAACTTAAGAAAGTCTTATAATGATTGCCATTTCCTCATGAACGTGTTGTATTATTGATAATGCGTATGAATATTGATAAATATATCACGTTTATTTTAATGGCTGGGGATTCCGATAGAAATGAAAGTAATATCTAAATATAAACAAGTTATGTTTTATAAACATGCATCTCCCTCCTTGTGGCAATATTAATCAAAATGTATGTAGTGAAAAATATGGGTCTACTATTCTGGGGAACCTTAATAATAACTTTGATCCCGCAAAGTACTTTGCAAACATTTGCAAATAACCTGGTATTTGAGTCATGTCTTTTGACCTTGTGACATGAACACCAAGTCATATATTCTTTAGGGGGCACCAGTTTACCAAGTTTGATGCCTGTCATGAAGAGGGTTGTCAAGATTTTGATTGGACAATATCTTATGTCCAGAGTAGGTTGACCTGAGTGTCATCTACTCCTTAGGATGAACATGTACCAGTGTACTAAGCTTGATGTTTGTCAAAGCAAACAGAGGGGCCTCCGTGGTCGAGTGGTTAGAGCATTGCGCTCAAAATGTCAAGGCCTCTCACCTCTAGTCAGCGCGGGTTCGATTCTCGCTCGTGTGAGAAAGTGTGCCAGTTTACTTTCGGAAGGTCGGTGGTTTCTTCCCAGGTACATTGTATCTGGGTTCTCTCCTCCACCTACAAAAACTGGATGCCACCAGATAACTGGAAAATTGTTGAGTGTGGCGAAAAAACAACAAACAATCTATCAATCAAAGCAAAGCAAACAGTTTCCAAGATTCTGATATCAACGTGTATATTTTTTTCTACAAACAAATTTAAATGTAAATCAAAGATAATTATACCCATTAACCAAGAGTTTTAGACATATGGGACATTTAATGGGGTCTTGAACCAGGACCATGTTGTCAAGATTTGAGTTCATACAATGTTTTCTGTTTTAAAAATGCAATGTAATATTAAGTTCCTTTTTTGAGCGATCATTTTGTGTGTATCATATGTGAACTGTGTTTGTTTCATATAGGACAGTGGCATACAGACCAACGGATAGACACACAATACAACAGACAAACAACGGACAACAGAGGATCAGAAAAGGTTATTTCAGCTTATAGTTCAGGTGAGCTAAAGCTCATACAGCACCATTCCCGGCTCACTATATTCCTTTGATTTATTCAGGGTAAAACATCTTTCAAGAAAACGGTTATACTATGCGATAGTTTTGAAGCATGTTGCACGGTCTCATGGGTCAACCTGCATCTAATCAGATGCGGGCAAATTGCAGTAAATAACTGTTTTGTTTATAAGGGATTCTCTGTGTAGTGCAGTATATTTTCCATGTTTGTTATGTGATGTGAATGATGGCAGATGTAACTGAGAAAGGTGCAACGAAACCCAATTGTTACGGTGTTTGTAATTGCGATTTCGATACCAACACAAAGATTACATGCAGAAAGTAGAGTTTATTAGGCTTCCAAAGCCTACAACCAAGAAACCAATGGAATCTTAATTGGACAGTGTAATCAAAACTGAATCGTTGAAACATCATAATTTAAATCATTATTCCCATGAGACAATTCCTCTATCTGTTCAAATTTTGCAGTACAATATTTATATTTATATCAATGATATATACATTTATGTCTTTAATGTTGGAAACAAAATTAATATTCATATTGTTATGTAGCTACAGTTCAAGAAAACAAAAGTGTATTTTTCTAATTTAATAATGATTGAATAGAGTTACTACAATACTTCCTTGCAGGGATAACCCCCCCCCCCCCTTAAAACATTTGTTTTAAATACTTACCATATTAAAAGTTTTAATGACCTGATTTTAACCTGCAATTTACATTTCTCTACAAATGCACAAATTGACAAAGTTTGTTGAATGCAGCACTCAAAATTACACAGCCCAACAGAGGGTTATGCCATATATGGCCATATCATTTTAATAATTGCCTACAGTGACCTTGATTTAGGATGCGACATTCCTTCTTTCTAAGATGCATTTGGTGACCAAGTTTGATGATTCTAGACCAAATAATTGTCCAGTTATGAGTCGGACTGGATTTTGCCATATCGCCTTAATCTAATTCACAGTGACCTAACTGTCATCTGACAGTTTGATGACTCTAGTTGCAAACCAGAAACTAAGCCATACAGACGGACGGGCATGATCTCCATAACATAATATCCCCGTCTTAGACAGGCCTATAAAAATTGGTACTGCAGTTACTTCAGTACCAAGTTCAGTAAAAATAAAAATATGAAATTCATCCTGGACTTTTAAAATTCTGGACTTTTAAAATTGACTCATAGACAAGGTATAGTAGGAATGCAGATAAAAGAGGCAAATGAAGGAGATTATCAAGGGGGTGGTTATGCATGGTCAACCCAAGACTGTACAAATTCTTTTTATATGTCCATAAGGGGAGGTAGCTTTATTTGTTTGCTTTGTTGTTTTCCGCCACACTCAACATTTTTCTCAATTATCTGGTGGTGTCCAGTTTTTACTGGTGGACGAGAGAATCCAGATACAATGTACCCGGAAAGAGACCACTGACCTTCCACAAGTAAACTGGCAAAGTTTCTCACAGATATCAGCTCTAGCGACAATCGAACCCACGCCGACTAGAGGTGAGAGACCATGAAAAGCGCTTTAGAAGACGCTGGTCAATAGAGCGCTATATAAATCTATTGGATTACAATTACAATGCCATTTGGAGCCCGGAAATAAAAAAAAAAAAATGCATGTACTTGTATACAAAACAAGAAGCCCTTGGCCTGAATCACTCATCTCAACACCATGGCCCACTTATAAATATTTTCCCTATATATTCGCATGTAAAACTTTGATCCCCTATTTTGGCCCCACCCTACCGCGAGGGCCATGATTTTAACAAACTTGAATCTGCATTAAGTGAAGAAGCTGTCGTGTAAGTTTCAACTTTTCTGGTCGAGTGGCCCTTGAAAAGATCAACGATTTTTCCCTATATATAAACATGCAAAACTTTGATTCCCTACTGTGACCCCATCTTACCCCCGGGGGCCATGATTTTAATAAATGTGAATCTTCAATACGGCAAGAAGCTTCCATGTCAATTGAAACTTTTCTGGCCCAGTGGTTCCTGAGAAATTGATTTTTCAACGACCTCATCCTTCGTTTTGCATTTTTGTGATTATCTCTCCTTTGAAGCTGACATGACCCTTCCTTTGAACAAACTTGAATCCCCTTCCCCAAGGATGATTTGTACGAAGTTTAATTGAAATTGGCTAGCTGGTTCTGGAAAAGACTTTTTTTTTTAATTTGTCAGTGTATTTTTGCTATTTCGCCTGAATCTCCTCAGGGAAAAAGGTATAGCTTTTCATCTGAACATACTTTTATTCCATTCACCCAAATATGGTTTGTACCAAGTTTATTTGATATTGGCCCTGTGGTTCTGGAGAAGACGAAAATATGAAAATTCTACAGAAGTTAGACGGACAAACAGACGGACGGGTGATCAGAAAAGCTCACTAGTGCTTTCATCTCAGGTGAGCTAAAATCAACATAGGGAGTTGTCATCCAGTTGTCATCCCTTGAGATGTACTACTGAACGAATGTATAGTTTATATTTCAAAAATAGTTTGTTTCATTATTTTACAACATAAATTATCTATTAAACATAAACTATTTCTACGTACAGTGATGCATTTCAAGTGGATAACGGGATAACAATTCCTCATGTTGATTTTAGCAAATACTTTGTTTCATTATTTAGAATCTCATGGTGATCTGGGTTAAAAAAGTTCCTCAGTTCCGTTTGCTTGTTGTAAGAAGCAACTAAATGGGGCGGTCCTTAGGATGGCACCGCAAAAACTGAGGCACCGTGTCACAGCAGGTGTGGCACGATAAAGATCCCACCCTGTTTAAATGCCGTAAGCGCCAGGATAGGCTTAAATTTGCAGCCCTCCATCGGCAATGTATCCTTTCGCAATTTCAAACGTTTATCATCCAGCTGTATTAAGTATTCTGTGATTATTTCCCCTGTTTATTTATATCCTTATTTCATTGTTTTATATGCAAAAGTTGATAATTAAGTTTCTTAAAAACGTCAGGTCCTTTCCAATGACTTTTGATTTTTATTTCATATTTCCAAGTAGACAGAAACATTGTATTACATTAACTGGTTTTAATCCCATGATGTACGCTAGTCATGGCTAGATAATTTCAATCACCGAATCTTTTATGATACAGATGTTTATGTGGTCATTTTTATCATTATGACATAAATATGTCATCCCAATTTTCGGTGTTTTTCTGTCCGAAAATCAAGGGGATTCCTCTCTTGTTTTCCCCTAAGCTTACAAGCTTACAAATGCCTCACGGGATGTTGGAAAAATTTGAAAAGTTTATCACAATTTACTAAGTATGCTATTGTTTGATGAATACATTATAATTTAAATTTCAAAACACTAAAACAAAATACAAAAACAAAACTAAAAACAAAAACAAAAAAACAACAACAACTCCCCCCCCCCCCCCCCCAAAAAAAAAACAAACAAAAAAACCCCGGCGTCTAGTAATATGAAACATTTGTTTTTCTTATGGGATGTGAAAATTAAGTGGATATTAGCATCTCTGTCTGAAGTGCATGACTTGAAGCATCGCGTCTCGTTTGATTGATGGCCCGCGCTTAACAACGAGATTTGATCCATCTCTTTGGATTATTTTACTGTCTCAATTTATCAATTTATGTATTTTTATATAAATCTGTGCAAGATAATAAATTTATTGTTTATTATAAAATCGACAAACATACATATTGTGACGTCATCGGTTTCAGAGATATATGCGTCACATAGTATGGTGATCCGGAAAGTGCGGTACCCCTGTGTGTATTTAACACTATCAACACACACACACACACACACACACACACACATACGCACACATATATATATATATATATATATATATATATATATATATATATAAGTTATCCGCGTCCATATGCGTCTTCTTGGGGTGAAGTCAATACTATTCTGTATTCTTATATATCTGCAGTTGATATAGATCCATGGTTTCTACGTACTTCACTACTTCCATCAGAAAATGATGAAGATTATTTAACATTGAAATTTAACATGATTACTGCAAATGTTTGATCACATGTGCAAGCATTCAGAAAACAATTTTCCTTGGAAGTATGCACGGCACGAGTCAAACTAGCAAATCCGTCACATGCAAGAATCCTACCTACGATATACAGCTAGAACAAATCGGAATATCGAAAACAAATATGGAGAATTTATTCGTAAATTATGCAGCTATGTCTAATAATATCCTCAATATTTTGGATATGTTGTGTTTTCTGTAAGCTGTGTTGTTGATGATGTAAATATCCCAGTGTGGGTGGAGGCCTATACAAATCTCTGTACATTAATATTACTGTTGACTTACTGTGTTTTCTGTAAGCTGTGTTGTTGATGATGTAAATATCACAGTGTGGGTGGAGACCTATACAAATCTCTGTACATTAATATTACTGTTGACTTACTGTGTTTTCTGTAAGCTGTGTTGTTGATGATGTAAATATCACAGTGTGGGTGGAGACCTATACAGGATCTCACGATGTCAGGTCTTGCTTCATCGCCGTATCTCCAGAGCCACTTGACGTGTTGTACACTGTCCTGTGATCCTCCACTGTATTGTACACACTCCCCATCATGTTCCAGGTCCCTTATAAACTTCTCTCGCTCATCATTTCCCTTGTCTTGTAATATGCAGTTTGGAACATTTACTACAGAAAATAATAAACTCATTCCATTGATAATATGCACATTGTAAGTTACAGAGTGAAGGATTTCACTTCAGTCTGTGTATAAAACATCAATAAGCAAATGTTACTTTATATTAGTATTCCATGTATTTACATGCACTGCAAACACATGATAACTACAATATCAGAAATAAATATAGGGTGTATATACACTACTATATTATAATGATAATGGAATAGATTCTTCTTTGGCCCTTTAATCGGCAGACCGCTGTCGTTTGCTTTTTATGTAATAATCATTGCATCTCGGTCGTCAATAAAACGTTTAAAAATTTCTTTAGGAGTACATACTACAAAAAATACAGGACAAAAGAAAATTACCAACACGGAACCAGGCATATTGCTACTTAGTTTACAAAAGAACAGAGGGTACCCAGTTTCAATAATGACAGCATTATATACTAGCAGTAACACGAATTAAGTTCACTTCATTTAGTTTTTCTTACAAATGTGCAGTTCTAGAGAAGATGTTTGGAAAATTAGTCACTTTTTGGCAGTTTTGGCCCCATCCCTACCTCCCAAAGGGTGCCTAAAATTTACAATTTATGTCCGCCTTGCCCCAAAGTTGCTTCACACCAAATTTGAAAAGAATTGCAATGTTAGTTATCAAGAAGTTAAAAATGTTTAATTGATAATGCACGACGGACACAAACCATGTGGAGTATACGCAAGTCACACAATAGGCCCTAAAAAGAAACAAATTAATAAAAATCTCACATGCTCAGACACACTGCTGTTTAATTTATAAAATAACACAGAGTATCCGATTTCAAAGTTATATTTATATTATTCACGCAGTAGCAGACCCACGCAATTATTAAGGACCCCCCCCCCCAAAAAAAACCAAAAAACAAGACAGAGCAACAATAAAAATGGATTGATATCATTCACTGATTGTTAGGTAACGGAGAGAAAACCCGTGGGTTCCGATGATGGGATTGTTAAATACATTTTCGCTTATTCTGAATGTATTTAGTACATATTTATTCTAAATTATTTCGAACTTGGAAATTTTCTATGATGCTCCAAAAAATCGTGATGTCTTACCTTTCTCTATATAGCTCTATGCAAGTTAAGTTTTCGCACTGTATTGGAAATAATTGAAAAATCGTGGTCAAAATCTTAAATTCCGTGCGGCGAAATTTATTTATTTTACTTACATTTAGTATTCAATTTCTTCATTTTTCTTAAAAGGTTGTTCTCTTACAATCAGTGCCCCGTGGGGATCCGGGTTGTTAGAATAGATCCTCAGTACCTTTTGCTTGTCGTAAGAGGCGGAAAAATGGGGCAGTCCTTCGGATGAGACCGCAAAAACCTACGCCCTGTGTCACAGCAGGTGTGGCACGTTAAAGATCCCTCCCTGTTCAAAGGCCTTACAAGCAGCAGCTGACTTATGACCTCCACGAATATTTATAACCTTGTATGTATATCATAACTTCAAATGCTTGAAGAACCTCTTCGTTTAAACATTACTAAAATGGTCCCTATAATACGACCAACGTAGTATGTCAAAGACTACTAGGTACGTTTCACTTATTTCACGTCATCCATATTTACGAATTTGCTGTTTTGTAATTAGATCCGTATGTTACTAATTTTGTTTAAAATTTCATGACCCATCGCTGTATATACATTAACTTAACCCCCATCCTCGTAATCATGCATTTTAACGCATAGGTCTTTTCTTCTCCGCCACGCATGTTAACGTATATACCGTTGCTTCACAATCGGGCACTTTAATGCAATTTCAATGTGCATTTGTTTCTACTGCGTTCTTTTCATTGATGCAGCAAAAATTGTTGAATTTTTTTTTTTTTTTTGATTATCATTTTGGATTGTAAGACAAGTGACAAAAATGGATGATTTGCCAGATTTAGTTGATAGCTCCGACATATAACGAAGACGCAAATTGGGGGAGGGGGGGATGCACTACTGGCGCGTTCCTGTTAAGGGAAAATCTAACGCAGTATTAATGTTGTTTCATTTTCATTGTATTGACTGTTCCAATTTATTATTAATCTATGTATAAATGTACATCATTAACTGCATGGAACAGGACTACAAGATTATCTATGAAGTAACGTCGGGAGTGGGGAGGGGTGGGGGTCATCAAAAATTATTAAACAAAGTATAGGGAAAATATTTTATAGACAGAAATACAACAGCGAGATTCTTGTTTTATTTTATGTTTGAGAGAGAGAGAGAGAGAGAGAGAGAGAGAGAGAGAGAGAGAGAGAGCATGAGAATTATTACGCAGCTTTAAAAACCATACCAGATGAAATTACTGAGGCAAATAAAGTCAGTTACGAACACGAAATATGTTTTATTATATTACAAACAATGAAACGATATGCAAAATGAATGTAATTTTTCATTTTTAATTTATTATATATTATCGAAAGCTATTTTTGCTTCGATCTATTGTAATTTTTGTTTTTGTTTTATTCTTGTAAATTCAATAGATTCGAAAGTTAGGTTTTTCTTTTCATTTATTGTAATTTTGTTTTATTTTAAAATTCAATGAAAAGAAATACATATATAAAAGAAAATAGAAAGGCGTGTACTTGCCATGGAAATGAATAAAAGAATGTGTAACAAGAATGAGTCAAGTTTATAAAGGGGGGGGGGGGGGGGTGGGGGGGGGGGCTGTCTCCAATCTGACCAAGTTTCATTTGGTGTTTGAACAGAAGCTATTCCGCTTTGAAGAGACGATTCCTCTTAGAAACAGCGCATGTATTTGAAAACTAGGTCACCCAGAAAGACAGGAAGTATTATGTATATTTAAAACCACACTAGTTACAACGTAGAGATGAATAAACCAATGGCGAAAAATCTAACGTTTTAGTTTTATTAAACTACAATTATCACTGCTACGTACATCTTGCAACGGATAAAACGATATGCAACGTGAATGTGTTAGATCAAACACGAAAAGATTCAAACGAGAGCTTGAATTTACTTAGTAATATTTCTTTCTTACAAACGAACTCTTGGATTCATTAAATATATATTATTGAAGACTGAGTTTTTGTTCACATATATGCAGTTATTTATTTATTATTATTATTATTTGTTGTTGTTTTTTTTTTTTTTGGTTTTTGTTGTTGTTTTTTTTGTTTTGTTTTTTTAATATCAAGATATAATAAACAAGAATTATATGTAGATGACAAAAGACACAATCCCGTCAATGTATTAAAAGTCCCAATAAATCCTACTTGTACAGGGTATCAATTGCGCATCTCTTTGAAGGGACGACAGCTCGTGAACCCGTGTAATGATCAAGATTTGAGGGGCACGGGTAGACGGGAAGGATACAACAATTCCAACATTCTACTGAAATGTGCATCTTGTAACACATAAAATGATCGTGTCAAAATAAACACGAGAAGATTCATCGAGAATTTGCATTTCTTTTTCACAAATTATTCAATGCCAATAATTTATTTATCAAGTTCAGATTTATGTACATATTAACGTTAACTAATTCTTGAAGATTTAATGCAGTGATATGCATGTAAAAGTAACAGATAACACTATATACAGACCTGTATAAAATATTTCGAGTTTTACTGGATCACGTTAAGTGCATGTAAGTATTTATCAAATAACTATCATACCATTCATGCATTCCAGTACCTAAACGTAAATTTACAAACTGCATTATTTCTTTTATCACATCATGATTACTTGAGGTGCGATGCTTTCATCAGATTTTTGAACAGCGCAGGGCAATTATTTTATACTGTATATGATATCCACGTTTCAGTCCCGTTTCTTCTTAGTATCTCACAATGCTATTTCAAAAGTGCATTTGATTCTGTGTAATTACACACCACATGTAATATATCACCAACAAGGAGGGTGGAGTAGGGTCACGGACATTCTGAATACCTTAAGGTTAACATGTAATGCTGCTTTCTAAACACTTACAAACGAGAAATAAATGTGAAGTAAAATCATCCAAGAAACTCTCACCTCACTGTTCAATTGGACGATTTTGAAATGAAAGCGTAAATCGTCACCATTGTGTGTGTTAATGAATCATGTGAATTAGAAGAAATTATAACATCTAACATGATTTTAGAATGTCAATATACTAATCAACGTTAAGAGAAAATGCGGAACATTGTTGTCCATTGGAATTAACAATAAGATTACAATATCAACTTACATATCTGTGACACTTCATTAAAGATTTCCGTGTCCTCCATGGTGACGTGGGTCAGTATGTTCATCTGCAGACGGAGTATGAGTAAGGAATCATAGTGTGAGCGGTAACTAATGACACATTTCTCTCCAGACTTCCTGGTGTACCCCCGTGATCTCAGATACCTCACTGCTGTAGTCAAACTGAAGAACCGATACAAGTACAACATCATCAGTCCACCTGTATGTTCTATATCATTTATAGTACGGTACATGGTCTCGTCCTTGGCGTCCTCAGTGATGTGTACTCCGTCCTGATTCCAAAGAAATTCACGTGACTTCAGTCTGTCCAGGGTCCGCTGTGCCTCCTCACTTGTTACTATGTCCTTACTGTGCACTTTCTGTCGTATCTTATTAAGTATGTCCAGGCAGTCTGTATCAGTGAAGTCGGGGGTACCGGAGTCAGAGCACAGAAAAAAGAATAACACAAGCACCTCGTCATCAGACAGGGAGGAGAACTGGTCTGAAAATGAAATGTTATTCATTAATTAACTTTGAAGTAAATATTTTGTGACTTATCAATCTGATTCACGGTACAGGAAGTGTAGCATCTGATTGATAGGTACATGCATATGTATGTACTACACAGTAATTATCATTTTTATAGTTCTCATTTCAGGTTACATGTTTATTGTCTATGTAAAAATAAGAATAAGTTGGCTCTAACTGAAATATTCCTAAATGGGGAGCAGTTTGAACATTACTTGTAATCGGAGAAAATATAGCTTTCAAATCACGGAGTATATTACAAACAACAATTATGTTCTAATTCAACACTTCAAACGAACATAAATTATTTATATAATAAAACTTAAACACGAATATAGGAACAGCCCGTCTACGC
Source organism: Ostrea denselamellosa (assembly GCA_024699665.1). NCBI lineage: Eukaryota > Metazoa > Mollusca > Bivalvia > Ostreida > Ostreidae > Ostrea > Ostrea denselamellosa. The sequence continues at coordinate 11,412,265 of JAMZEH010000018.1, forward strand.
GAGTTCAACAGGTCTTATTTTAAATCCATGTACATATAAATCATTAAAGCTTGATGCACTTCATCAACATTCTACAACAGAAAAAAATAATCAATACCAAATTAAAATACATGTCCAGAATGCAAAGAGAAGGGTCGTTGGGGGCCTGTTGCACGTTAGGCAGCGAACTCTCGAATGGTTTAACTATGTTAAACATGTACCCAGGTAAACCTTGATATGCATGGATAACTTAACAACCAATCAAAGATTGGATATAAATGCAAACGTCAGCATTAAAAACAAACTTGCATGTTACGTGTATCCTTTATAAATATATTTGTATGGAGTGTACACTGAAATATAACTGATATAAGCATTACATATTTTAGTCTCCGTAACATATGATTGAATGTCTGTTGCTTTCTCCCACACTCAATAACCTTTCCATTATCTGGTGGCGTTCGGTTTTTATTGATGGAGGATAGAACCCAGATACAATGTACCCGGGAAGAGACCACTGTCCTTCCAAAGTTAACTGGCAAACTTTCTCGGCGCTAGCGAGAATCGAATCAGTACAAACAAACTGCTTAACAAAGTTAATAATATGAAAAAGTTGCTAGGGCAAATTATTATAATAATATAGAGACAAATCTTATTAATGCAAGTATCAAAAATTCTAAAATTTATTGTAATCTCTTAAAGGATGTATTCAAATCTAAATCTAGGACTGAAATATCACCGTTACAGGATGTTGAAGAAAATGACAACATGCATATAGCACACAGCGATTTCGATAAAGTCGAAGCTTTTAATTATTATTTTGTATCTGTTTCATCGTTACTTGACAATGAACCAACATTGCCAAAAAATTCTTTATATTGCAACAATGCACTTGACAGGATCGAAATGTGGAACAAGATATTACTGATGTGATTTCTGTTCTTCCTGTCAATACGGCAATTGGACCGGATAGTATTTGCCACAAAATCCTAAAAGCCACAATTTCCACCTTCTCAATTACTCTGTGTTTTGTTTAATAGATCTTTAAAGGACCGCTCTTTCCCCAAACAATGAAAGATAGCCAATGTCCTACCACAATTTTAAAAAGGTGACCCATCAGAATTGTCCAATTATAGACCTGTGTCATTGTTAAGTTGTGTTGGAAAAATTATGAAACGTGTTATTTTCAAGTATGTTTATAATTATTTTCATTCAAATGTTTTTTTTTTAATAAATATCAAGCTGGTTTCTTACCTGGTCATTCAACAGCTTACAAACTCAATGGAACATATGACAGTATAGCTAAAGTCATATATGAAGGAAAACATTGTTGTATGTTTGTTTTTTTCGTGATCTGTCAAAAGCATTTGACCGTGTGTGTTATAATGGACTTCTTTTTAAGTTAATCATATGGTGTTAGTGGTCATTTACTGCAGTGGTTTGAGAGCTATTTGAATTTCAGAAGTCAAAGAGTCGTACATCGAAACACAATTTCCAATTTTAAATGTTTGCAAGCTAGAGTCCCTCAAGGGTCGGTATTAGGTCCACTATTATTTCTTATATATGTCAATGATGTAGCTCAAAACATGTCAAGTCCATGTCGGCTATACGCTGATGATAGTACTTTACAGCATTGTTCCACCAATATCACAGCCATTCAATTATATTGAATGATGACTTGCAGAAACTTAATGCTTGGTCTACACAGTGATTATTGAAGTTTAATCCTTCAAAAACGAAAGCTATCTTTCTCACTACTAAGGAAAACGAACATCTACCCTCTTTCGAATTTCAAAGCTGAAACTTAGATTTTGTGTCCACACATAAACATTTAGGCACTATTTTTTCACACGATCTTACTTGAACGTCTTACATTGATACAATATTAGCCAATGCTTTTTAGAAACTGGGATTGTAAAAAACAAAACAAAAAAAAAACACTACAGTTTAAAGTTTGCCCTAAAACTTTATTGCTTTTATACACTACTTTTACAAGACCTCCGTTGGAATATGCATCTGAAATATGGGGTGGGTGTTGAAATCAAGATTCTGAAAAACTAGAAAAACTACAATAAAAACTACAATTAGCAGCTGCAAGAATAGTCACAGGTCTTACTTCCCTAGCATCGCGAGACTCTCTCTATTTCGAAACTGGATGGGGACCACTAATTGTCAGTAGAAGGGACAAATTAAAAACAATTATGTATAAAATTTATCATAATATGGTACCAGTATATCTTCAAAATACTTTACCAAACATACGTTCACATGAATCAAATTATGTAACAAGACAATCACAAAACTATAGTACTCCCAAATGTAGATTAAACATTTATAAATCATCCTTTGTCCCATCAGCGATAAATGAATGGAATTCTCTTCCGATGGAAATATGACCATCGACTTCCTTAAATTCTTTTAGAAACATTTCACATCGTCCATTAACACCCCACACCTTCTTATTTTTCGTATGGTGAACGCTACTGCAATGTAATACATACCAGACTGAGACATAATTGTGTATCAAATAAAGACCTATTCAGATGTAACATTATTATTACTGACAAAGAAAACATTTTTCCAATGTACAAATGTTTATAAAACGATCTGGCCATTTTTAACTTTATTGTTATACTTTATATACGATACCAACAAAGCTGAAAAGATGAAAGTATATCTACGATAGAATTTTATACTATTGCTTTATGTAAATTATATTGATATGACCTATGATATCAATGCATGTACAATGTTGAACATTACTGTTGTGTCATTAATTGTTACATAGGAGAGGGCATTCTAGGTTTTAAGAAATATGTTCGAATCACACACACACACACACACACACACACACACATATATATATATATACACACATACATACATACATTTAAAGAATGTTTCCATTGAAGATTATCTGAAAGATTCCATGATCCTTCGCTAAACGTGCAGCATACAGTACATAAATTTAGATATACAAAGAGTATTTTCTTTTTTGGGAGTTCATAGCTCAAGCTTCCTATCTTTTCACTCCTTCACACCACCGTAATTTTGTATGGATTCATAGAGACAACTTTGCAAACTAATTTACTCACTCTGAATATAAATTCGCATAAATAAATCCACAATTTTTGTTAGTTAGCTAGTTTGGTATTATAATTAAGCTTGAACCACCAATAAAACTTTTGTAAAATATCTCAACTGACAGTAGCATCGACGTTAACGTATCACGTAGGCTGACCTGAGTGTGTGTACATACGAGAAATAAAGGATGCTGAGAAAATAAGCTCTGCAGCATTTAATGTGTCCCGCAATGTGACGAGAACAGTCTTTGGGGTAACGCAACATCGTTCTATTGTTTTTTAAAGGATTCCTCTGTTCAGAAAGAATGTATTATGACTCGAAGCGGCGAAGGCCAAAAGTTCCATCCACGTGTCTAACGCAAGATTGGTAGCTTTTTGAAATATTACAAAAATTCCTCTATAATACTTGTGAAAATAATTTAGTAAAATTTGGTAGATATTTCCGTATATTTTTTATTGATTTTTGACATTGTGAATATTTTGAATTCCTCGCGCTTTCGCGATGAAAAACGTATTCGACTGTTTACATTTATTTTGTCACATTTACACCCTCTACAATTTAATACATGTGTGTAATTATCGTACTACAATGAATATTTCCATCTAATTATTTGTCACATTAACACCCTCTATAATTTAATACATGTGTGTACTTATCGTATTACAATGAATATTTCCATCTAATTATTTGTCACATTTACACCCTCTACAATTTAATACATGTGTGTAGTTATCGTACTACAATGAATATTTCCATCTAATTATTTGTCACATTAACACCCTCTATAATTTAATACATGTGTGTACTTATCGTATTACAATGAATATTTCCATCTAATTATTTGTCACATTTACACTCTCTACAATTTAATACATGTGTGTAGTTATCGTATTACAATGAATATTTCCATCTAATTATTTGTCACATTTACACTCTCTACAATTTAATACATGTGTGTCGTTATCGTACTACAATGAATATTTCCATCTAATTATTTGTCACATTTACACCCTCTATAATTTAATACATGTGTTTACTTATCGTACTACAATGAATATCTCCATATTTGCATAGACTTGAACTTGCTGATGCCACATTTTGCATCTTTTCCAAGAGGGATTTTAAAATACTGATCACGTATTTGCAGAATGCCCTTCTGTCAAAGTAAAGAGACATCTGGTATGAAATTGAAGAATGGTTTCACAAAAAAGGGACAATCAGCTCTCTCTCTCTCTCTCTCTGTATATATATATATATATATATATATATATATATATATATATATATAAAAGTTTTGATAGACAGGCAACTCTTTGGAAAATTTGGAGGATTAAATCATTCTTACAATAAAACAACACAATTATACCAGTAATTTTCAAAGACAAGTGGGGCCTCCGTGGCCGAGTAGTTGGGGCATTGCTCTCAAAATCACAAGGTTTCTCACCTCTAGTCGGCGCGGGTTCGATTCTCGCTCGCGCCGATATATTCGAGAAAGAATTTAAGTATTTAAGTTTACTTTCGGAAGGTCGGTGGTCTCTTCCCAGGTACATTGTATCTGTGTTCTCTCCTCCACCTACAAAAACTGGACGCCACCAAATAACTGAAAAATTGTTGAGTGTGGCGTAAAACAACAATCAATCAAAGATAAGTATATTCGAAAGACATTCTACTGAAAATAATACAGGTATAGGGAGTTTGAAAGATATTGGCAAAAGATTTATAATAAATTACGACTGTATTCAAGATTTTTTCAGCTATTTAACTTACGAAATATTGCAATATGTCCCCTCTCTCTCTCTCTCTCTCTCTCTCTCTCTCTCTCTCTCTCTCTCATATTGATGAACACGTCTTTCACTTATGAATATGAATGATGTTATTTGTTATGTGTTCAGTTATACATACCAGTGTAAAATCAGTCAAATAAAAAAACAAAACAATGAATAAACAAAAGACCCACAGGCCTTAATGGTCACCTGACTATCATAGGCAACACAGGCCTGCCAGGGAGTTTCAGATTTGCATTTAAGCCTCATTCTGGAGTGTTTTGTTCACATCCTTATGATCTTTCTAAACATGCGTGCAATTCCTATTCAATTACAATACAAGAAAATATGAAGTTTGAAGCATTTAAATCAGCCAATATTTCCCCTGACAAAAATGCAATGAATTTCACAATTTTGGTACAGGGCTTCATTGGACACAATAACCATGCATTTAATTTGGTTTTTCTCACACGTGTGTGAGAGTAGAGAAGATTTTTAAAACATTTGCCTTTTTTCTTTCTTTTGGCAGCTATTGCCCCAACCATGAGGTCCTTGGGAAGCTACGATCATACATTCACGATACATATTCCTATTATCGTAAGAGATATTGCCCTGCCCTTTGGGTACCAGAGGAGCAGGAGTTGTAAAATTTGTGCCCCCCCCCCCCCCCCCCCCCCCCCCCACACACACACACACACACACTTTTCCCCAAAGATGCTTCATACAAAAGATTGGAGGAATTGGAATGGTAATTATCAAGAAGTTAAAAATGTTTAATTGTTAACACATTTAATCATTGATCATTATGGCCTCAATATTGAATATACTAAAACCTCTACCTTTGGTACATCACTAAATTTACGATTTTGGTAAAGGTTCTAAATATCTGTTCAGCTTAAATGTAGCACTAACAGTACTAAAGAAGATATTTTCTAAATGTTTTACACTTAAGCTTGAAAACTATATACCAAGTTTGGTCCTGCCCTGGGGTCAGAACTTCTACCACGGGCATCAAGAAATTTACAACTGTGGTTAGGATCGTACTATGCATTTAGTTTGTCTTAAAAATCTGCAGTTCTTGAGAAAAAAAATATTGAAAATTAGTCACTTTTAGGCAGTTTTGGCATCCCTTAGACTTCAGTGGGACAGGCGTCCTGAAAGGATGTATTCGGAACATCAAAAGAATTGGCCACTAGGAGAGAACGATTTCCCGAAAAAATCCACTTTTGAAAATCGATGTTCATCTGTTATTTTTTACCGTATATATTTCTCAATTCTTGAAATTTGTATTTTGAACCTAAAATTCCGTGTTAGCAATTCTGAAATTAACCTTCAAAGTTGACTAAAACAGCTTTTTCTCAGTAAAAACTCCTATTTTTGCATCGAGTTTGGCCGAAAAGTCCTTCAGGGCAGGCCTACCCCTAATAAAAACTATGGTATTTTGATACCGTTTGATTTGATTTAAGGAATACTTAGAAATAGGATTTTTTTTAAGGGCATCCTTGTCCTGGGGACAAAATAAAAAAAAAACAACAAAAAAAACCTACAAAAAAAATAAAAAATAAAAAAAAATATGAAAACCTATTTCTATCATCGTGGATCATATTTATGCCATTTTTATTCATAGCTAATAGCTAGTATATCTCAGATGGTTAGACAGAAGACGCTCACAATCAACAATTTAGTGTCCTGGTTCGAATCCACCTGTTTTACTTTTACTTTCGCAAAAAGGTGTGTGTATAATATTAAATATTGTTTCACTAAACCTTTGATAGTTCCTTTCCCTGTCATGAAAATCAAGTTTTACAGTAAACTGACACCATTCTGTGACAAATATTTTTCTTATATATACAACTTACCATTCTGTGTGTATACAATATACCATTTTGTTTGTATACAATATACTGTGGATATAGTACATATTAGAATATGAGATGACAAACTGGCTCATGTGCAAACAGCTGCACTGATATAATGGTGGTATGACAAAGTCCATTCCAAAATGTTTTTAAAAAAAGTAAAATCATCTTAACATTGACCTTTAATTAAATCTGACATCACTTTACGGGATTCAGTTTTCATTTTGTCGATTATTACTCATTCTCTTACAGATTTGGTCATAGAGAATACTTCATCTGGAGGAACTCTGCTGCATACACAACTACATTTCATGCAAATTTGGCAATGAATTATTGGCATTTTATATTGTTAATCCCTCTCGTCTTTTCAGAGAGAGAGAATCCTAACACATTCATTATACAATGGGTTTTTATTTACACTCTGACATAAATCTCCAAAGACAACAAAACCCATAGTATTACATTTGATTTGATGTGTCTATTTTTGACATATTACTTTAACCCGAAGTGCCCCTATGAGGATACGGGTTATAAGAATAGATTCTCAGTACCCCTTCCTTGTCGTAAGAGGTGATTAAATGAGACCGCAAAAGCTGAGGCCCCGAATCATGAAAGATGTGGCACGATAAAGATCTCTCCCTGCTTAAAGGCCCTGACCACCGAGCATTGGCCTGAATTTTGCAGCCCTTCACCGGCAATGGTGACGTCTCCATATGAGTGAAAGATTCTCGAGTGGGACATTAAACAATATATAATCAATCAATCAGTCATACTTTAAAAAGAAAGATTTACTTACAAGAAATGTGTCCATATCATATTAAATGTGATATATTGATAAGCATTAAAAAGTTTTGCAAATGAAGATCCACAATAAAGGTTACACTTTTTATCAAGTGAAAATATCTTGTTTCTGATATTATTCCAATCACCATTTAGAAGTGTTTTAATGAAAAGAAAATGTTTCAACCGTTCACTATTTTCGACATATCTCCTTACATGACATTATATGACATACTGATATTGCTAAACATGCATTTAATTAGTAATGTCATTTTATTGTAAAAGTGGTTATATTATCATAAACAGAATGTTATGATTACAAAAAAACTCGATTACCTGATATTTCTGTTTTCCATTCGCTGTATTCACACAACAATCTCATCTTTTCCAATTCTAAAACAAAAACAAGATACATCAGTTGTTTTTAGACTGTATTTTGTTAAATGGACAAAACGCCATAGCATTTGCATCAGAAAAAACACACATAATAAATTAACAATAACGCATTAACACACCCACCATTCTCAGTGTCATCTCCACAAGTAAGTTTAAAGTTAAAATACATTATATAATCTAATCAGAGGCATCTTACAGACACGTCAGGGGGTTGTGATGTGTCTATGTCCAGAATCATACACAATTATCTGCGTATGTCCAGGAGGAATTTTATACTGTTACGATTTTCATTACTTTTTATTGCATACATCTGAAAAGAGTGAAAACTTTGTCAATCTAAATACAATGTATAAAATACGACTAGAATGGACATACTATGTAAACAGGAGAGTTTGGACTGTGACATCCATCTACTGCTAAAGGGTGATTTATTTAACAGAGACGTGTACATTCTCTGTGATTGATATGTGAATACAAAGCATCTAACGATACACACATTCACTGGAATGTGTATATAAAATAGTTCCATTTTCCATACTTGTAAGAAACAAAGGCTCATGGGACACATCGCTCACATGAGTAACTTTGACCTTGAAGTTGCTCAGCAGTTGTGATTTTAAAAATATTTTTATCAATCTTTATTCCCTTCTAAACTTTTGACCCCATATTGTGCTCCCTATATAGACCCAAAGGGTCATGACATAACCGGACTTGAATTCATACAACATAGGGATGCCTAAAAGCCAAAATAACTAACCTGACCTTGCTGTTCTTTAGAAAGTCAAGTTTACTAGGTCACAAATCATGAAAGGAAATTTTTACAAGGAATGTGCACATGGTATTGAGACCCCAGTTATTGATAATTCAAAAGTTATGAGCAAGGTTAAAGTTTCCAACAGACAGATAGGCTAAACATTATCCCTTTCCCCCAAATACAACATGCAGGGCACGCGTATTCCCCTGAAAATATAATTTGATTCTGTTAAAAATTAATGTCGCCCAGCTCCCCAAATTGAAAGGGCTATAGATTACATCCCTCCCCTTACTGTACTGCGTATGGAAGAAAAAACATTAGTAGGAATATGCATAGACATTATAACATGCACTTTATGCATTGACGAAATAAAGATGGAGAAAGGATTCAGCATCGATGTGACCAACGCCATTGCCACATATGATACAAAAACAATGACTGTTATGCTGAAGTACCAGTAGGAAAGTTAACAAATATTTGTGCATGAAAAAAAGCTATAAAACAATTCTCTCTGATCCACTGTGAATTTCCATGGTCAAAACAATGTGGACATCATTAAATGATAACAAAATAAAGTACAAGATTCCAAGGCAATACGATAACCATACGATAAACCATACAATAAACCATATAGAAGAAGTGTTCGTAAGCTATTATACACCCTCCACCCCTGTAAGATCCACTATACCTCTAAAGATAACAGCTGGATCCTACTGTCCTGACAATATGTAAGATGTGCAAATGAAATTGGACTATTGTACAAAGTTTCAAATTTATTGGATAAACCATATAGGACAAGTGTTCACAAGCTATTTTACACCCATCATTCCTCTTACATCCATGTAACATTTAGGAAACTAATTGGAATCTCGTGTCCAAAGAATATGTACATTCCAAAAATAGCAATGAAGCACTGTCCAAAGCTTCAAGTTTATTGGATAAGCCATATAGCAGAAGTGTTCACAAGCTATTTTACAACCTTCACCCCTCTTAGATCCACTATAACTTGAACATTTGGTCCTGCCTGTTACACAGAATCACTGTGCAATGTTTCATTAGTCTAACCAATAAATCATACAGGAGCAGAAACGTTTGCAATATTTTATGACAGGCAGACCAATAGACTTACTGCTGAACAGACAGGAATTACAACAAGAGCCCATTTTCCAGTGCTCACCAGAGTCACCTTGGCCCTGCCATTTTTAGGTTGATTCTTAAATGACTTCTTTATCAATCTTTATTCCTATGAAAAATTTGGAACCCATATTGTAGCCCCAACCTAGTCCCAAAGCATCACAACATAAATGAAAATGAATTCACATCACACAGAAATGCCTCAACACCGGTATGACTAGTATGACCTTGCTGCTTTGGATATGACCAAGGTCACAAGGTCATACATCATGGTATGAAATAAATGACCTTGCCATAAGAAAGCTATATTAAAAAAAAAACAGAAAAAAATCTATCTTAATTAGATCAGGCGATATAAAATAGGTCAGATTTATATACCCCCATCTAAGATGGGACGTATTATGGCAATCATGACCATTCGTCTGTCCCACTTCATGCCCAGCTGATAACTTCAATAATATGAGACCTACAATAATCAAACTTTGTC